>CM018044.1:27253727-27427983 GCA_008638375.1 Nyssa sinensis | reverse complement strand
CTGTATCTCAAACCAAGGTCAGAATGGACTGTCCATCCCTCAAATCCCTCAGGGCTAGCAATCCGTGCCCTAATCTGCTCGGCCTCAGTATCCAGCAACTGTGCCTCTATAACTCTGGTCAGAAGGGTAGGCTGTACACACAAGCTGAATAGGGTGGCGTGTCCCTCAACTCGGTAAGCTCTAAGTCAAACTCCCCAATAGCTCCCATCATCCCCACTCTCTGATGGCTAGGCTGGCTAAGGTGCTCCTCGGCCTCCGACTGAGTGCATCAGCTACGACGTTGGCCTTCCCAGGATGGTACTGAAGGTCAAAGTCGTAATCCTCTAGATACTCCATCCATCTCCTCTGTCGAAGGTTCAGATCCTTCTGTGTAAAGATATACCTGAGGCTCTTGTGGTCCGAGAACACCTCAAATCTCACCCCATATAAATAGTGTCGCCAGCTCTTAAGAGCAAAGATGACGGCAGCCAACTCTAAATCGTGGGTGGGGTAGTTCTTCTCATGGCTCTTCAACTGGCGAGAACCATAAGCTACTACCCCCTTCCTGCATCAATACACAACCCAGTCCCTCTCGGGAAGCATCACAGTATACTGTATAACCCAGGCCTCCCTCGGGATAATCAGGACGGGAGCTGAAGTCAATCTCCTCTTCAGCTCCTGAAATGACTGCTCACAGTCGTCGGTCCACTGAAACCTGACGCCCTTGCGCGTCAGCCGGGTCATCGGCGGCAAGGAGAAAATCCCTCCACAAAACGGCGGTAGTACCCTGCTAACCCCAAGAAACTCCGTATCTCAAATACATTCCTCGGCCTCTCCCAGCTCATAACAGAGTCACCTTAGAAGGGTCAACAGATACTCCACTCCCAGATACACGTGGCCCAGAACTGTACCTCCTGAGCCAGAACTCGCACTTGGAGAGCTTGGCAAAGCCTATGCTCTCTCAAGATCTGTAACACAGTCCGTAGGTGGAAAGCATGCTCATCCTCAGAAGGTGAGTAAATCAAAATCGTCCACAAACACCACCACGAACTGATCTATGTACTGGCCAAAGACACGGTGCATCAAATCCATGAATGCCGCTGGGGCATTCGTCACACCAAATGGCATCACCACGAACTCAAAGTGACCATAGCGAGTGCGGAAGGCTGTCTTCGCTATGTCCTCCTCTCGCACTCTCAACTGATGATACCCAGATCGAAGATCAATCTTCGAGAAGCATCTCGAACCTCTCAACTGATCAAACAAGTCATCGATCCTGGGTAACGGGTACTTGTTCTTAATAGTCACCCGGTTCAGCCTCCGGTAGTCCACACATAACCGCAACGTCCCGTCCTTCTTCTTCGCAAAGAGTGCTGAGGCACCCCAAGGAGAAGTGCTAGGACGGATGAACCCCTTACCCTGAAGGTCAGTCAGCTGCTCTCTCAGCTCTCTCAACTCTGCTGGAGCCATGCGGTATGGTGGGATAGATATGGGTACAGTACCGGGAATAAGCTCAATGGTAAACTCCACCTCCCGCCTCGGGGGTAAACTAGTCAAGCTGTCGGGAAACGTCAGGAAACTCCTCTACCACGGTGGTAACACAACCCCTGTAGCCTCACTATCCCCTGCAATCATACTAGCCAACATATAGCTATGGGCTCCCCAACTCCTAGTCGTACAAGGGTGGTACCAAGAAGTCTCCACGATCTCCCGTGAAATAAAAACAATCCCCCTCAGGGTGCACACTGTAACTCTCCCCCTGAAACAATCGATACTAGCCCGGAAAGTAAACAGCCAATCCATACCCAAGATAATCGAAGCTAGTCATATCAAGCACAATAAAATCAAACAGAGAGTACGGTCAGCTATCTCAAGTGAACAACCCCTACAAATCCTGGTCAATGTCACACTACCCCCAACAGGAGTATCAACACGTAGCGGTGGATCCAACCGATCTATAGTCAACCCCAATGTCATGGCAAATAGTGGATATGAAAGAATGCGATGCACCAGAATCTATCAACACGCTAGCCCATGAACTGAACATAAGAAAGGTACCTCGCACTACTGATGGCCCAGCAGTAGAAGCCTCTGGGGTAGCGACCGTACACTCTGCCCTGTACGGTCTGACCCTGTCTGCCTCCCCCTCTCTGCCCCTGCTGTCCTCCCCCTCTCGGGGCTGGGCTCTAACACTCAATGCTGAGATGCTGGCTGATAGTAAGGTGCTGGGGGTCTATAGCCTGACTTGTCTGGGGTAAAGGCACCTGGGTGGGCTGGAAATAGTGGGACCTCGGTGCGCTCTGGGAAGTCTGCCCCTGAGGACAGTGGGCCTTGATATGGCCCGGCTGATGACAAGTATAGCACACTGGTGTGGCCCTCCAGGCCTGACTCTGAGACTGGGATGGAAGTGGTAGCTGGCTCGGCCTGTCCCTGATCCCTGACTAGGATCTCTCTGTGGGCAATCAGCCATCCTGTGGCCAGGCTGTCCACACTGGTAACATATGGTCATCGTGGTGCCCCCCTCGAGGAGTGACATAGTGGCTGGGAGCTAAAAGCGCAGGCCTCTGGGATGTATGGAGAAGAGGTACTACCCCGGAACCTCTTCAGGCTCCTACCAGAATGAGCTGGGACGGTCACAGTAGGCTGAGCTGGTGTAAGTGCTAGTGCTGTGGCTGGCCTGGTCTGAGTCCGGGACTCCCTGATCCCTCTGAGAGCTGCCAACTCCCTCTCTACCCTCGTGGCCCTGATCACAGCCTCCTCGTAAGTGTCAATGATGTGACCCGCCAGTCTATCCCTGATAGAGGTCTTCAGCCCCTCTAGAAAATGATAAACTCTCAGCTCCTCCACCCCAATAATGTGCGGGGCAAACCTGCCCAATGCGGTAAACTGGGACTCATACTGTCACGGTCATGTCCCTCTGGAGTAGGTCTCAAACTCTCTCCTGAACCGACCCTAGCAGTCGCTGGAAGTAGTGGTCATTGAACATGGCCACAAATGCATCCCACCCTCTCCGAACCTGCTAATCCTCCGCAGATACCTTCCACCACTGGCTCGCTAATCCCTGTAAACTGGAAGGTGGCACATCGGATCCTCATGTGGCTCACAATCCCTAGTGAGTCCAGGATCCTCACAATCTGGTCCAGCCACTCCTCGGCCCAAAGGATCAGGCTGTCCTGCAAATGACGGTGGCCTCATCGCTGAAACGCCTTCATGACGAAGGTGTCTCTGGTCTCCCACCGTCCTCTGCCTCACACGGCAGCCCTGGCCTCGGCATCAGCAGCCCTGGCCTCAGCATCAGTGGTCCTGGCCTCCTGCATAGCACGGAAGCACTCCTGTATAATGGTCGCCAAATCTCTGGCGCCAATAGTCTGCCCCACCTCCTCCACAGGGGCTGGAGCAACACCCTCCTCAGCTGCACTATGCTCAGGCGTCAGCTGGGGCAACACCTCCTCAACTACATCTGGAATAGGGGCAGCATCTCTGATCTGCCACGACGAGGCTGGGCACCTCTAGGTGCACCCTACCCCTACCCCTCTGGGTGGTCTGCCTCTCGTAGGAGCTCGTCTAGGAGGCATATCTACAAGTCCAAGAGAAAAATTCAATATCACTTTTCACGTAATCACAATAGGCATGCATCAAGACACATAATCACGTAGCACATAAGATCCTATCACATGCTGCTAACAGTTCACACTAAGTCTCATTCTTTCTCTAGGGTCTCATGGTGTTAAACAACACCCCACAGTCTCTAGGTATTCGAACCTATGCTCTGATACCACGTTGTCACGCCCCGAATTCTGACCGAACCCGAGGCGCGACTGACGAGACAGAAAGTAAAATAAATAAAAGGACAAAAGTAATTAAATTCACTAAACATGCGTCCATCTCATCCATACATAAAATAATATCAATACATTGTTCATCGTCATTCGGGCTTAAGCCCTTACATAACAAAATACAAGTCTCATGGATCACAAATATACGTGCTTCGCCTATCAGGGCATCACAGGTCTCTCACGTGGCTGGAGGATCCTCATCTGAAAATGTTGCCCACGAATGGGTCAGCACAACTGCTGGTATGATGAAATGCTAATGCCAGAAATAAAGCTAAGGCGTGGCATGTGCAAAGTGTACATTTATTTCTAAATGACATTCAAGCATCGCAGTAATATAATGAATGTATGCGTGACACACCCATGCACAACTCTATGCCACACCCATGTCTCGTTTACGGGTACTCCCCGATGGCTACGAGTACCAATGCAATGGCCAATTTTGGGTTTTTCACCACAGGATCTACACCCTCATAATGCAAAGCACCACGTGCTTACCCACGCCATGTTCTCAAAGAATTCATCATATGCCAATATGCCAATGCAATCTCAATGAACATGGATCTCAATAAATAACATGCTCGACAATAATAAATAAATCACCAGTCAGTTTCATATACATGCATATCTCATGTGTTCATACATCATATTCATGTTCTTCACTTTATTAAACTTGCAAGTAACACATAACATGTGAACAACCAATTCCAAATAATCAGGTAAACACATTACAATAAACACATACAGCATTCCAGTCATTCACAAATATTCCTAACTTAACTTCATTTCTAACACTAGCAAAACACCATACCTGATGGGTCAGTCACAACCCTAAAGATCGTGCACGATATGTAACTGAACTGGTCAAGAAATGCAAGAGATCAGATCTCCCTCTCCTGTCCTGTAATGTCCCTAAAAGTAAATTACAACTCAGTCTATTGTCATTTGAATTTATGCTATTCATCAAATTTTATGTCTTTAATTCATAGGTTTCTATTCTGCTAAATTAAACTCTACCATTGGTTCTAGGACGTTGAAGAAAATAAGTTTAGGTTCGTAGAACTCAATTCGGACACCGGGTTCAAAAGGGCAAAACAGTCATTTTGCACTTTACACGTGTCCTTACATTTCGTGACCTCTTTTCACAAATCGGACTCCACGGTTGAGTCCGGAATGTTCGAGATAATAAAATTTCACTATTTGTTTACCTAATTCGGAGTTCGTTTGACTCGTTTTAATCTAGGGGCATTTTGGTAATTTTAAGGTTACTACGGGTCTTTTATTTTTGGGACCCGTCTCGTAAAACGGACCTCACCATTGGTCTCAGAATGATCGAGATAGTCAAAATACACTAATGACTTGTCCCATTTGGACTCCGGGATATTTTGGAATATTCAATTAATTAATTAATTAATTAATTAATTAATTTAATTAATAATTTATTAATATTTTATTCATGGGGGGTCAAACATAATTAATCAAAGCTCTGGGTTTCAAATCAGATTTCTTAAGGTTCTGGGTTAAGGTTCAATTTGTAAAAGGTTCAAGGTCAAAATTGTAATTAATCAAAATTTACTATTCCCAATTCGGTTACCCAAACAGGGACTTATCCAGAACAGGGATAGGATATCCCTGTTCCTATTTAAATTTAAATTCTTTGATTTCTTAAGTCTGTAACCAAACAGACCCGGTCCCCTTTTAATTTAAAACACCCACGCGACACGTGGCAGGGGCGGTCCAGCCCTGCCCGAACCGGACCCAGAACCCGACCCGGTCACCCCCACCTTCTTCCCCGACTTTTCGGCGAAGCAGCAGTAGGGTTCCGGCGCCTTCTCCGGCGCCGGCGACCGATCTCCGGCTCCGGCGAGTTTTTCAAGTTTTCAAAATGTGATTCTCTCCCCCCTTTCACGTAGATCTCATCCCCAACCTCGATTTTTCCTCAAAACCTTCCCCATCTTCTCGAAATAGAGGGTCAAACACTCGGTCAACTCTCCGGCCAACTCATTTTTCTCCATTTTCCTTCGCTGGTTTTGGTTGATTCCAACTCCAATTGATTTCTACACTTTAGGGGGTTACTTTCCTATCATCCACATCTAATTAACACATGAAATATCAAACCAATCCCCCATGGCCGTAGCTTGTGACCCACTTCCCTCTCTCATCTCTCAACTATTTCGGTTGATTTCTTTTGCATTCTTTTCCATTTTCCACATGCTACAAGGCTTAAGAATTGAATCTAATTAATACATCACAAACCTGAATATACATAAGGGAGATTTTCTAGAGAGAGAAAGGAAAATGGGTTTCATTGTTTACCTTTGTTTCCCTCTCCTTCTCTCTCTTGCTTCACCTCTAGTTCAAGCTCCTTGGACTCCCTCCATGTACACGACCTTCTTGCACAGCCTCCCTCTCCCTTTCTCCTTTCTTCACTTCATAATCTTCACTTTCTCTCTCTCTCTCTCTCTCTCTCTCTCGTCTCTCTCTCTCTCCAATTCACACGACAGGTCTGCCCCTCTCTCAGTCCTCAACCACACACATATACACAGACCTCACTACACACTTCAACCACTCTCTTACACACACACCATGCCCCTCCCATACTTGTTTGAGTGTGTTACACTCAAACTCACACACACACACAACCGGTACACACACAGTGCACTGTGCACTGTTTTCATATATATATATACATATATTTACACATTTAAATACACACACTCACATGTCTACA
The DNA here is from genome assembly GCA_008638375.1 of Nyssa sinensis. Classification (NCBI taxonomy): domain Eukaryota; kingdom Viridiplantae; phylum Streptophyta; class Magnoliopsida; order Cornales; family Nyssaceae; genus Nyssa; species Nyssa sinensis. The sequence continues at coordinate 27,421,440 of CM018044.1, read as the reverse complement.
CATATACACACTAATTAATTTAAATTATATATATATATATATACATACATCCATCATCATCATAATAATAATAATAATAATAATAATAATAATAATAATAATAATAATAATAATAATAATAATAATAATAATAATAATTAATAATAGCAAAGAAAAGTAAAAATAAAAAAAAAATTTCCATGTCATAACATCCTTCCCTCCTTACAAAAATTTCGTCCCGAATTTAAAAATAACATAAAACAAAAGAAAATACATCACTGATCAACAACTCAGGGTACCTAACTCGAACCTCGGCCTCACGCTCCCAAGTAGCCTCCTCAACCCCATGATGGTTCCAACGAACCTTGACCAAAGGGATGGTCCTGCCTCGCAAAACCTGGTCCCTCGAGTCCAATATCTCTACGGGTCTCTGGTCATAGGAAGCGTCCCCCTCTAGCTGAAGATTATATGTTGATTTATTGAGATGGTGATCTTATTCTAGTTGGATACACGAATTTTGACTTTATGTTAGATTATGACTTTAGAAAGTCATCTTCAGGATATGTGATTACTTTTGGTGATAGAGTTATTAGATAGCAAAGTGTCAAGTAATAGTGTATTGCCGACTCAACCACTGAAGTGGAGTATACAACTTCTTTAGAAGTAGCTAAAGAAATAGTCTAGCTGTCACATCCCGAACCCCACCCTACGCGGATGTCGAGGACGTGACTGCCAGTCGGTCGGGATGCGACCAACCAAAGGCAAATTCTGAACTTTTCGACGAATTGCACTCCAACTGTAGGGTCAGATGCAGCGGAATTTAAAACTTTTTCTTTGTGTCACGGGAATGCAACTCACTTATCCATCATAAGAATGTGTATCACAGAGCAAGACTAAATCCAGTCAGTCAACAATTCTAATATCAGAGCATATCTAAAATCAGGCATATAGTACAGAGCAGATCTAATATCTTTAGAGTACCGTTTATTTCCATGAGCCATAATTATCTGTCCAGTACATGTAAATCAGGTTAGCCGTATCATATCACTCACCTGAATAACAGAATCAGTCCACAAGAATCCAGTCTCTACAGATCAGTGCCGTCAGATCCTTTACTTGAAGTGCCACTCGGCCTACCATGTCATATCATGGTGTCTTCTAATCCATCAGAGATAATCCCTAAAAAATGTTAGGGAATGGGGTGAGCTTCGAAAAGCCCAATGAGTAACACAGGTTCCCTATCATGGGTTTCAAACCCGGTCTTGTTTATAAATCAAAAGGATAGTTCAATCGCTTAGGAATAACAGTTTTATAGATCTACTCGAATACAATTTAAGTAGAATAAAACGGGACTGAACTAAACAGAACAACAAATCAGAACAGACGGAACAGTGCATGATGCCAATATATCAACGAGAGTATAGGCAATTAATTCAAATATTAGAACAGATCAGTACGGGGCGGAACATAACAGGGCATAACAAACAATATATCAGTTAGGCACAAAATTAAGCCTACTTATGCCAGACCGCTCATAATCAGAATGGTACCCAGAGTCAGACACATCATAGCAGAACAAAATCAGACAGACCATAAAACAGAACAAGACAGACCGAACAAAACAATAGTAGGACGGGACAAAATCATGCCGCGTACAATACAGTATAAAAGTTTGCATTTAAAAACATGCATTCAGACAGTATAACTTTTAAAACCGTACAGTGCATCAAAATACAGTATCTATGCAGTAACTTATATACCAAATCAAGAATCCGGACAGATCATAACGGAACTGGACCATATATCAATCAAGACAGACAGATTATTAACGGACGGTACATAACGGGATCAGACGGAACAAAACACCAGTTCAAGTCACAGGTAAACAATCAAGACAGACAGATCATTAACGGTCGGGATATAACAGAACCAAGCGGAACAATACGTCAGTCAAAACAAGGACATATCAGTAACGGACAGACCATGAAACGGATAGATCATAACGGACGGAACAAAATGGAACAATATCAATCAGGACAAGTCATATCGGAACTGAACATGACGGAAACAAACGGTACAATATCAATCAGGACAAATCATATCAGGACTGAACATGACGGAACAAAACGGAACAATACATCAATCAGAACAAGACATATCAGAGCTGAACATGTCGGAACAAAGCAGAACAATACATCAATCAGAACAAGACATATCGGAACTGAACAATACATCAATCAGAACAAGACATATCAGAACTGAACATGTCGGATCAAAGCAGAACAATACATCAATCAGAACAAGACATATCGGAACTGAACAATACATCAATCAGAACAAGACATATCGGAACTGAACATGTCGGAACAAAGCAGAACAATACATCAATCAGAACAAGACATATCGGAACTGAACAATACATCAATCAGAACAAGACATATCGGAACTGAACATGTCGGATCAAAGCAGAACAATATATCAATCAGGACAAGGCATATCGTACATTAAATATATGCTTTTAAACAGTATAACATTCAAACAGTACAGAGATTCAAATACAGTATCTAGACAGAACTTATACACCAGTTCAGGAGTCAGGGTTACTCACAAACTGTTACGGTTATCTCCTTGCACCAACAAATCTGATAACCTCCAGGTACGTCAGGCATCTCCATGTATATCCTGAATAATAATCATCAATCACAGACAGATCAGAACTCATCCATTCAAGTCTCATTCGTCATCTTAGGTATCTATCGGATCACCTAAGACAGCCTAGTAGCCTATCGCCCTTTCATCGGGTTTCATCCGGGGCTATTCTATTCTTTAATTAGGCTTAGCAGTTATTAGGATTATATCCTAAGTCATTTAGACTTCAATTGTTATCAGTCAGGCACTCATTCAACCTTAGGGGCAAAATGGTAACTTTACCATTCTTGTCCCGGACCCTGTCGTGGTCTTCAGAATAGTCTTTATATCTTAAGTACAAAGTTCTACGTCCTTTGGACTCCAATCGGTATCAGTTAGGTTCTCATTTTAACCATAGGGGCAAAATGGTAACTTTGCCATTCTTATCCTGGACCCTGCTATGGTCCTCAGAATATCTCATATATCGTATATATGAAGTTTTAAGTCTTTTAGACTCTAATCGGTATCAGTTGGATACTTATTTAGTCTTAGGGGCAAAATGGTAATTTCACCACTGCTGTCCCGGACCCTATCGTGGTCCTCAGAATGTCCCATATATCTTGTATATAATTTTCAAGTCCTTTGGACTTCGTTTGGTATCTGCTTTAGATCATCGGGACACATCGGTCATTTCTCGTTTTACGCGTTGATAGTTCCGGAGTCTTACTTAGCCCTTCAGTGTTCATAATTATACTTACGATAATTTATCAGATCAGATTGACCTTTATCTTGCACTTACAGTGCTCAGGGGTATTTTGGTCATTTTTTCGTTTCGTAAGATTCTGACCCCGGTTCGTCATTTATTCGGGTATACAGTTTCACCAGTGTTTGGGTTTCTATCGGTATCAATTTCGTCCCAATCGGACTTCATTTGGGCTTCGTACAGTATCAGGGGTAATTTGGTAATTTCACGTGTCAGATTTTTCGGCACGTCAGTTCATAAAATGGACCTCACCGTTGAGTCCAGAACGCCCGACATAGTCAAAATAGACTGTCTTTTATTTTTATTGGGTCTGGTGCTATCAGGGGCAGTACAGTAATTTGTCACTTACAGGTCTGTATTTTTTGGTACTGTATTTCCAAAATCGGACTATACCATTGAGTCCGGAATGTTCGAAATAGTGAAAATACCTATTTATTTAATTTATTTGGACTCTGTTTGACATATTTAATGTCCAGGGGTAAAATCGTAATTTTATCAATTTAATAAAATAATAAACTAATTATTTTATTATTTAATTAATTTAGCAGGGGCTTAAATGTATAATTTTCCCAAAATCTGGGCCACTGTGCAATATTCAGAACTGTTGGGGCAAATCTGTAATTTTCAGAAATCATTTGGGGGTTAAAACATAATTACATAATTAGGGGTTCAAACCCCTTGGGTTTTAGGTTCAAGAACTGAACCGGTCCAAATACATTGTGAACCAACCGGTTTGTGACCCTCAGAAAATCGGAATTAAATATTCCAATTAACCTCAATTTGCCCCCCTATCCGTGTTCAGGATTAGCCCAATCCCAAATTTCAATTTTTAAAACCCGTAACCAAACAGGCCAATTCTTAAAACATCAAACATCAAAACGGTTTGCAGTTTTATTAAAACAGTGGCACGGTCTTGAGGCGACACGTGTCCGAGTCAGCTCGGCTTGGCTCGGTCAACTCGGCCGAGTCAACTCCATCTTCCCCAACTTTTCTACGCACTGTTGCCCTAATACCAGTCCTGATTTTTCTCAATTTTGTGCTATTTCAAGCACGTTTTGCAACATGTTTTGATTCCAAAAACATTTCTGGGAGTGATTCCAACAACATAGCATCATTTTCATGCTTCGAATCCACGGATTAAGCTCTGTATAGCCGATTATCGTACAGAGTTTCAGTTCGGTCGTGGGGCCTTATTTCTCAACCAAAGTCCACACGGTTTGGTTCTTTGTGACCCTTAGAACAGGAGCTTCAACTCTCCATTCTAAAATTTCAGTTTATAAAGCCCGTTACAGAATTTGGGTTCCATGGCCGGAGACTCACAGGTTTGGTTTTGAGGGTCTAGACCTAGGTTTCTTGGTCTTGGATCCGTGGTTTTGGCACCTTAGGAAGGTCTAGTTCATGTTTAGACCATCAAGATCAGTTTTATGGAGGTCAAATCAGACACTGCTACAGGGAAGCTCCATCCATGGCGGTTGGGTCTCGGTTTTATGTTTTCTACCCTATTCGACCCTCCCAAATAATTTAGAACAGTTCTAAGGTCTCACAGTAGCTTATTTACACAGTCTATATGGATTAGAACTATCTAAAACAGTACCCAAAATTCAAACAGGAAATTTCAGAGTAGTTTTAATGTTTTACCTTCCAAGGAGTGGCCCTCATTTCCTCATCTATGGCTCGGTTGTGGTTTCTGTGCATGTTGCACCAGTGCAGTTCGTGTGTTGCTTAGCCCTCAGTTCTCTTTGGTGCATCCCTTTTTGAAGATACACCATGCACACACACTCAAGCTTGTACATACACGCTCAAGCCATGAACACATACACATGCAAGCCTCACCTAACCGCCCTCTCACTCTATATGTCTTACCCCAACAGATCTGTCTCTCATTATAGCAGACATTTTGATTTTAGAGAATCACCATTTTCTCCTAGTATACCTATACATAATATCTCTATATGTATATACATCAATGAGATGACTGAAAATCAGAGAGTCATGTGAGCTGAGGTGGGCTGATGTAGGGGTGATTCAGTCAATCATGTGGGGTTTGCATGGGTTGCCATTGGTCAGTTTGGGTGGCAGCTTAGGGCAATTCAGTGTTATATACCATTAAGTTGTGTATATGGGCACAAGGTAATGGCAGCCAAGTTGGTAAGTTTTTTTTTTTGAGAAAATTCATTCCCTCTCAAAGGTCAAGGGTTCAATTCCTTTGGCCTCCCATTTGGCCCCTTTTTCCACATTTTGGTTAAGGCCCCTGTTTGGCTGCGCAGTAGTAATTCAGTTTCAGTGTTTGCTTACATTAACTTTCATTCCGTAGTAGCTCCTTTTTTCGACGCGGTTTTCTTCCGGTCAGTTTTCTATTTCAGTTATCTTCACTGTCAGAGGTTCCGTGTCATTTATTATTCATTCGGGATTTCCCGGGTAGCTAATTCGGGTTCTGTTAGTATTAAAACGGCGTTATTTCATCGAATTAATCAGTAATTTGGGTTTGGGTAAGGTACCCTTCCCTCCAGACATATTTAATTATTTAATCGGTCTATGGCGACCGTCGGGATTATGATTAATTCCCTAAATCATTCTGTAAGTCAGTATTAATTAATAATTAATAATTAATTATTAATTACACGGGATCGGGGGTGTTACACTAGCTTAATGAGTTCATTTGGAATTAGGAATGTTACCATAGGTATACCTATAATCATTGTTATGATAATAGTGGAGCTGTAACTTAATCCAAAGAGCCAAAGAACCACAAGAGACACATACAACACAAGTATCATCTCATTAAATAGATTTTTTTTGTGCGGAGACATTATAATCACCAAGATTGCATCTGTGGATAATATTGTTAATCCTTTTCAGGTTCATGTGATAGGATGGGTATCATATGTAATGGGATATGGATGTGAACACAAGTGGAGAGTTTGTTAGGATGTATGCTATCACATCAAAGACATTTTGCTATTATTTAATTAAATTGATTTATTATTATTAAGATTCATATTATTATACATGTGGATGCTGTTGTATTATACCATGAGATGGTTAGTCCTTGAATTGTTATTGGAAATAGTTCATATATATAAATGAGATTTATGTATATGAGATGTTGAACTTATGATCAAATAGTTCTAGACTTTTTCACAGTGATTGATGAGACGAGTCTGATGAGTGCGCGAAAGTGCACTCTAAATACTCTATTATTAGATTAAAATGCTAAAATGTGAATAGAAATGTGGGATATAATTTATATTATTAAATTTAATTTCTATTTACAGTGAGATATGTTTGAACTGTTATTTTATAATATTTAAATCTTAATATTGCATTATTTGTTGGTCAGAGATAGTTTGTAATTGTGCTTCACACTTAACATTTTTGGAACTTTACTATTCAGATTATATATTTGAATTTACTTTGATGGCAGCCGTATACATAAGTCTTGGGCCGAACACCCAATTAGGCCGTGAGCTATAATCTCTTGAAGCCGTCCAACCAAAGAAAAAGAAAAGAAAAAAGGAAAAAAGAAGAGCAGAATGCTGCAGCTTGGCTTGGGCAGAACGGAAGAAGAAAGAAAAAAAGGAAAGTAAAAAAAGGTAGGTCCAAGCGCAAGGCCAAGTAAAAGAAAGAAAGGAAAAAAGAAAAAAAGCTAAAGAGAAAGGCGCGGCGCTGGGCTTGGGCGGTTGCGGTGCGAAAAGGCATGTAGGGCTTGAGCGCTGTGTTTATAAAGGACGGCGGCGTGCAGTTTGAAGGATAAAAAGCAGAACAGGGGAAAAAAGGAAAGAAAAGAAGCGCCGCAAGGAGGAGAGGTGCTGAGCAGGAAGAAAGAAAAAAAAAAAGAGAGAAAAAAATCCTTGTGCCGCCAGCATGCTTCAAGTTTATTTTTCCTTGAGATTTATGTTGTCCATCATTTGTATGGGTAACTAAATTCTCAAGTAGGGCTAGGGATGAGCTTGCATACTAGATGGTATTTTTAATTTATTTTTGATTCATGTCTTGATTTTCATTTATTAAAATTCTTTGTTTTATCATTCTTAATTTGTTGTTGGTGTTTTCTTCTCCGAATAATCATAGGGTTTATTCCGTTTATAAATTCAGTCATGCTTTTTCTATTGAATGGATTAGTTCTTGATTATGTTTGGAACAATGATTATTTATATTGATTTAATTCTTTGATGCAATATTGCTCCCTAGGTATATTGTCGTCGTTGGGTTCTCTCAATGCGGATAACAATTTGCCTGATTTTAAAAGTGATGAATGATTTTTCAAAAGGTTACATTTGGTTCAATTTTGGTTATAATTCTACATCTTCCGATTGGGATTTTGGAATTAAATTCTCAATTGAGTTATCAGTGAATTAAGAATAATTAAAATATCGGATATATGCAAGGGATTCCCGATGCTCTACTGTTCGTTAATTTGAGTACTTTTTTCCATTAATCACTTTGTTTAATTTTAATTTGCATTTAAAATCACTTTTTATTTCTCGTTAATCATTTAATATTTTCTTTAGCTTCTTTATTTTGTCTATTATTCTTTTAATCTGTCTGCCTGTGGAATCGACACCCCAAAGCTGCACTACAACTACCTCGTTATTCTTTGGGCGTAATCAAGTATCTTGTCTGTAAGATTGTAATACATTTGACCTCTATGTGATATGGTGGTTTCTCTCAACTACTAGAATAGTGGACTCTAGGTTATTGTATTGGTGTATTTGGAATACACTGAACTGGATACTATAAGAAACATGTCATATAAAGCTGTCATTTTTTATGTGATTCTTATATTCACTAATCGCAGTAAGCACTTAATCCTAATAGAATAACGGACTCAAGTTTGTAATGGTAGTAACTTTGAGTTATCAATGAATGAGGTCTCTTAGATCAACACCTCGGTATCTTGAAAAATCATTGTTTAGATTGTGAGAACACATATTCTCAATATGGAATCTACACTCTCTAAATTAGAGAGAATGATATCACTAATGTGTTAATTCAATTGATTAATCATTGAAACCTGGCTCAAACCGAAGTAGATCTGAAAGCCGAAGTCCAGGACTTGGGTGGTAATCTGATCGAGCATGGGTACCGCACCTTCAAGGTAAAGCTTCGCAAGAAGTATCCTGACCTGGATTGGTTGAGATAGAAAATATTGAAGTCTCCCTAACTGAGATTGAGGTGCAGGAGAATGAAGAGGAGAAAGCGGATCTCGAATTCCCTCAAGTTGACGCTCTAGACGCTACTGAACCATAGTTGATATGGTGCAAGAAGATGAGGAGGAGGAAGTTGGTCTAGAATTCTCACAATGCTGATGCTTCAGGGGCTGCCGAGCCATAGCTGATATGGTGTAAGAGGTTGGGGAGGAGGAAGCGGATCCAGAACTCTCTCAATGCTGATGCTTCAGGGGCTGCCGAACCAACAATAGACTAGGACATTTTTGTACTCTTTTTTTGTTTCTTCTTTGTAATTTTCCCAAACTTTGGGCCAATTATAATTGGAATTTGATTTCTTTCAGAGCTTTGTGTATTATTTGATAGTCCCTTCGGTTTATTAGAATCTTCAAAGTACCCATGAAATTTTTCAAAGGTTTTGACAGTAGAATACTCAAAGCAGCAAAACTTATAAAAATTTTCAGACGTTGGCATGCTAATAAGTCGTAGTGTACGGACCTTTGCCACTTGTAATAAAATCAAGCTTCATCCTCAAATCCTCAATACTTGTAATTAAATCAAGTTTTAACCTCAGATCTTCAATACTTATAATTAAATCAAGTTTTAACCTCAGATATTTAAAACTTGTAATTAATCAAGTTTCAAGCACAGATATTTAAAACTTGCAATTGGATCAAGCTTTAACCTCCGATCTTCAAAACTCATAATTAAATCAAGCTTTAGCTACAAATCTGTAGGATCAGACCCGCGACATTCATAAGAAATGGGAGGCCTTGATTGAAATGGACTGGACATTCAGCGCTTTTGATACCTTTATCGAACTATTCACTTGAGCGAAATGGACCATACCTATAGCTCTTGTAGTAAAAGCAAGGCTTTTAGGGGTCTGTACATTGAATGAAATGGACCAGACCTGTAGTACTTGTAGTGAATATAAGGCTTTTAGGGGTCTGTACATTGAATGAAATGGACCAGACCTGTACCTCTTGTAGTGAATACAAGGCTTTTAGGGGTCTATACATTGAGTGAAAATACTCAGAGATGAATCAAAAAATAAATCTTTATTAATAATATTTGTGCAAATGTTCGATGTTTCAAGGCCTAGGCACATGCTTCCTAGTTACATCCTCCAACCAATAAGTCATGGGTCCGACAATCTTGGTTATCTTGTATGGCCCTTCCTAATTAAGGGAGAGTTTTCCTATGGTGTGATCTTTGGTGTTTGGGAATACCCTTCTTAAGACAAGGTCCCCAATTTGGAAATTGATAGGTTTTAACCCTTGGTTGAAGCAATTAGCCATTCTCTACTGGTCTATTTCAGTCTTGATCCAAGCTTGCTTACGTCTTTCTTCAAGTAGATCTAGATTCTCTATGAGCAGCTGGTTATTGGTCCCTTGGTCAAAGTAGTCTATCCTAAGGGTTGGTATGCTGATTTCGATAGGAATGACTACCTCGGTGCCATAGGCGAGTGAGAACGGTGTCTTTGTAGTTGGGGTTCTTCTAGTAAGTAGGTAGGCCCAAAGTATTCTGGGGAGATCTTCGACCCATCTTCCTTTGGTCTCCTTTAACATTTTCTTAATAGCGTCGAGAATAGTGGGGTTGGTGACCTCGGCTTGCCCATTAGCTTGGGGATGGCCTAGTGGGGAGAAGTTATGACTGATGTGCAGGTCTTTACAAAACTTCCTGAACATTTTCCCAGCGAATTATATACCATTGTCTGAAATGATGACGCGAGGTATACCGAACCTGCAAACTATATTTCTCCATATGAAGTTCTTTACTTTCACCTCTGTGATGTGAGTTAGTGGTTCAACCTATGCCCATTTTGTAACACCCCGACCTTGATTAATTAATAATTAGTTCACTAATTATTAATTGGAAACAACATAAAGAATAATTAAGAAAATTAATCAAAAATTCCTCGATGGTTTGCAATAAGCCAATAAAATAATTAAATACATCAAAAAAGGGAAAGATGTAATACCCCGAACCTAATCTTTATGAAATGATGTCATTTTGGAATATAATGCATTAATTTAGCCATTTTTGCCTCATTTTAACATTATAAAAACGTGAATGAGCAAACTACGAAGACCACGAAGAAATAATAACTGACGCAAAGCTTTAAACCTCAAAGCCAACCCAAGTAGGAAATGACCAGAAGAAGTCGTTTCGTAAAAAGAACAATAGAAAAGAAAATATAAAAGAAAAAGCCAAAACGATAAATTAAGCGTGCCAAACGAGGCATAAGGATAAAATGGTGGAAAATAACCAAAAGTGAGGCCAAAGGGTTTTGAACCCTTGACCTAGGATGAGCAAAGACTTAATGCCCAAAAAGTTAACCACTTGGCCTACAAGCACTTTTGTGCTTTATTACACATAAGATATATATATATATATATATATCATATAATGCCCTAAATTCTGAATATTAAAAATGAGGTGGCAGTACCTCATTAAACCACCACCTCCACCAATCACCTTTCATGCAAAAAAAGAAAAACAAATAATAAAAATATGAATGTGTATATATGTTGCGTGGGATTATTTCAAGATCAGAAATCAGAAGTGAAATGTGTGTATGCATGTTCTCAGATAGAGAGAGAGAGAGAGAGAGAGAGAGAGAGAGAGAGAGAGAGAGAGAGAGAGAGCGTGTGTGGAGTGAGAGAAGGAAGAAAGAAGAAGAAGCCGAGAGAAGCTGCAGCTGTTGTAGAAGAAAAATTGGAAGAAATTCAAGAAAATGAATCAAGAACTTAAAGTAAGGAATGGAAGATGCATGGAGGTATAAATGATCCTGTGAAGTGCAAAAGAGGAACAAAAAGAAGGAAGAACTGAGGCTACTGTTGCAAGGAAATTTAGAAAGTGGTAAGTTAAATTCAGAATTTGTTTAACTTGAAATTGAAAGCATGCTAGGATAAATTAATAGTAGGGTCTTAATCAACATGTTCTAGGCTTTAAATTGCAAAAAGAATAAATAGAAATGATGCAAAAATAAAGGAGAAAACTTAAATTATAGGTCATGGTGTAATTTTTGGAAGTTGTCATTTCATGTGGGATTTTCAATCTAAATGATGTAGAACTGGATTATTTTAGGTGTAATAGAGTTTTATGAACAATTAAGTGAAAAAAGTGGAAGAAAATGCCTAAAATTTAAAATTTTCAGTTTGCTGGAAAAATGAGTAGTGGCCAGAGTTGGGGTTTGATTTTTATTTCGTGAGGGTTTAATGATCAAAATGGAAAAATGAACTAGGGATTTAAATCCTTAAATAATTTGGAAGAAAATGGCATTCAATTTAAACCTGAAAGTGACCGGGAAAATTTGATTGTCGTCGGAGAAGACCACTGTTGGTCGCCAGAGAAGACAAAACCCAAATTTGGGTTCGGGTAGGGTCTTGGATCGGGTTCTGGTCAGACCCGACCCACTCGCAAAATGAATAAACCAATACGACAACGTTTTATCAAATGTATAAATTGAATTTAAAATCAGAGTGGGGATGTTTGGACACAGGGGTAAGAAATTGGGGTTTAAAATAGTGAAGGGACAGGGGTATCCTATCCCTATTTTCTTGAGTTAGCCACTGTTTGGCTATCCTTATGAGGAATAGAAATTCTAAAATTTGAAATTGATCCAGAACTTTAGGAAATTAAATTCAAACCCAAAGTTTATAAATAATTATAGTAAGGCCCAACAGTAAATTAAATTAATAATATTTAAAAAGAAAAAATTCCTAAAATACCCCTAAGTCCAACGTAAGTCAAACGAAGCCTAAATAAAATAAATAAATAATATATTTTTACTATTTCGGGCATTCCAGACTCAACGGTGGAGTCCAATTTGTGAAATTAAGTCTTGAATAATATAGACACATAAATGGTAAATGACTGTATAGCCCAAATGATACCTAGGGTCAATTAAACATAAAAGATAGTTTATTTTAATTATGTCAGACATTCCGAACTCAATGGTAGAGTCTAAATTAGTAAAAGAGATATGTAGAGTAACGAGGTATACAATTTGGTAAATGACATTAGAAATGAGACATGTTTATTAATGTGTAGGCAAGTCAAAAGGAAAGGAGAAAATTATAGAGTACTAAAGTAGATCATATAGATTAAAGGTAAGTAAACCACTATCTCTTACATGTGGTCTTCCAAGCTATGTTCATTCCATTATTGCCAATTTTGTACTCTCGTATGTACCGACTGTTATTATTCCACAATTGATATTGTCCTATCTTGTGGGTGTTTATTGACTGCTATATCATTGAATGTTATGTTGTACCGCGCCTTGAAAGGCCTACTATACATGTTCACTGAAAGATATTCCTTTTTCATGCATTTCTTATGGAATCATGAATAATCATGATTTATTATGAATGTCAGATTTGTGCTCAGTCACAATATCCATCTGATGCTTTCTGAATTGACAGGACTTACGAGTCGAGTCTGTGAACGGACATATGGCAATGATGAAATTTTTACGCATTGAGTTATGAGGGAATTTTATATGCATTGAGGTTAAGGGGAGTATGCAGGACCTACGGGTCGATTGATAGGACCTTCGGGTTGATTGACAAGGCCTACGGGTTGTTTGACAAGATTGACAAGACCTTTAGGTAGATTGACAGGACTTACGGGTCGATTGACAAGACATAGAGAAATAAGGGTGTTTTTATGCATTGACCAAGGGTTCGCCAAACCCTGAATAGAGTAAATGCATCACTTATGTTTGACTGATATGTTACGTTTATTGGATTCATAGGATGTTGTCATTCCTTATAAATAATCCTATATTGACAGTTCACTCATTGATTGTACTTGATTATGATTGATTTATTGTGGCAGTATGCTTATGTTGACTGATGTTATTGAGCTTTTCCATGTCCATGCTATACCATTACTCATGTTTGCTTATTGTGACTTACTGTTCATTGGCCATTGTGGCATTTTACCGTTAACTACATCTGATTTTGTGATTGGCTATCATGTTTATCCTATGAGTTAATACTTTTCTATGTTAACCCTAACCCCTGTCAGAGATGGGCTTTTACTTACTGAGCTTTGTTAGCTCACCCCACTTACTTATTTTTCAGGTGAGAATATTGCAGGACCACAGTAGAGCCCAGGAGCATAGGGGGATAGTTGAGGAGTATGATAGAAGTGATATAGTTTCTTCTATGTACTCACCATATAAGAGTGGCATTATGTTAAGTTTATGTCGGTTTACATTTTTCGGTTGTCAAACAATATTTTATATTAAGACTTTCGCTGATGTACTGGTTAAGTTTTACATTATATATATTGTGGTCATTGATACTGATACAAAAGATAGGAAAAAAGTAGGGACGGCCATTGGGTCTGCCCCGCAATACGAGATCCGCATAGGATGGGTTTCGGGTCATGACACATTCGGAGAAGTAATCGATGGCGACTAGCAAGAATCTCCTATTTTGAGGGGCCTTTGGAAATAGACCTACAATGTCTATTCCCTATTGAGCGAAAGGCTAATGACTGGCGATTGGGATGAGCTCATAATGAGGTTGGTGCTGCTATGAAGCAAATCGTTGGCATTTGTTACACCTCTAAACATATTCTGTCATGCCCCGGATTTCCACAAACTCGGGGGTGAGTGAAAACAAATTAAAAGAAACAATTAATTGACAATTAAAGAAATTAAAGTGAAGTTCACCCATTATTTCCTCAAATTAACGCTAAACTCTTACCCCGACATGTGGTCCAATTAATTTAAGTTATATTTGAAAACGCTCTTCGAAAACAATCTCAAATTTGCCCCAAAATTGTCCCAAGATGGATGTCACAAACCCTCCCAAAAATGGTCCAAGGTGCAGCCCACAAACGGGCCAAGAAACCCACCAAAAAATGTCCAAGGAAGAAGGTCTAAAACAGCCCATGTTGGTGGCCAAACATGGCCCCAAAAGGTCTCTAAAACAACCCCTAAATGGGCCCAAAAGTGGCCCAAAAATTGGCCAAACATGGCCCAAAATATTGTCTGAAAGGTGTCCTAAAAATAATTCAAAAGGTGGCCGAAGAGGGACGGGACAGCAAGTGGTGTTGCGATGGAATAGCAGGCGCGTCGCGACAAGGTAGCAGCAGGCCACGCAGGGCCAGGGGTGCGCGCAGGGCCAGCAAGCTGGGGCCAAAATCTGATTTTCTGATTTTTTTCCTTCTGTTACTGTTCATGGCTGCGAGTGAATTTCTCCGTCCAGCAGCCCCAAACTTCTCTATTTACTGCCCTAAAATTTATCATTTTTCCGGATTTCTTCCCAAGTCATTTAGACCCCTTTTTCGCCCATTTTTCAACCTATTTTTCCCTAAGCTTTTTAAGCCATTTCCTACCCATTTCAGCCCACTTTTCCCCTAATCTCTAGCCCCCATTTTTGATACTTTTCTCACCCATTCTGAGGCTGTTTCATACACTTATCAATTGTTAATTTTTTTTTCCAAAATTTTGGGCATAGTTTCCTTTGTTTTTTTTTTTTTTTTTTTTTTTCAGTTATTTCCTTCACCTAATAGTCACAAAATATATATGTAAAATTTCATAAACATCCACCCTCACTCAGTGGCCACAACTTCCATCAATTCATATACATTCATCTAAGATGCATTTAAATAAAATATCAAGCATTTACTTGGGTCTCAACCCATACAATTTACAATAGCCCAAGGCCAAAAGTTTACATCTTCTTCCAAGTATAAAACAAAATAAGTACATGTCCAAAAATAAATACAACCAATTGGGCTTATGTCCATACATCCCAAAAAGTGCCCCAAGGGCCAAATCTCCAAAGAAGTTCGTGTCCTCCCGTCCTTCAAGACTTGCACAAGTCTCAAGTCTCCGGGGTCTCATCTGAAATGGTATCCCATGAATGGGTCAGCTCAACTGCTGGTATGATCACAAGCTAATGCTAGAAACAAATCTAGGACGTGGCATGTGCAAGTGTGCATTTATAAACCATGCATTTCCCTTCCCAATGATCAATGCAATGCAAGGCATCATGTATGACACACACATGCAAACTCTATGCCACACCCATGTCTCATGATACGGTCCTTCCCTGCTGGCATGAGTACCGCCACGTATGTTTCCTTTTCGGTGCGCCCCCGATGGAATGGAGTACCAACGACCGAATTTTGGGTTTTTCACCACAGGATCTGCACCCTCATAATGTCCGGCACCACATGCCACCCACACCATGTTTCCAAAGAACCATCTTTTGCCAAGATGCCATGATTTCATCGTGCAAACTCAATGTGACATTTCAACAAACACATGGTGTGCCCCTTTTCAAGTCATGTATTCCACCCCACAAAACGCTTAAGTTTACACTTCCAAAACATCATTTACATGCATATACTATGGCCACACACATCAAGGCACATTCAAACTACAAAACCACTATACTAGCAATTCACAAAGATTATGCTAAACTTTTCACAAATTGCTAAAATTCCATAAAGCTTCCCCACCTCAACCCATCACATTTTCTTCATGACATCAAGTAATTTTTCAATATAAATACACATCAAAACATAGCAATCTAACACATAGACAAGCCACATGTTATTCATAATGATAAAACATCAATTAAATCAAAGGAAATAAAAATCCCCAAATTTCTAACTCTAGGTTCTTCAAAATAACACCACTTAAATAACTTCCTAACCACAAATACATCTTTAAGCAGCTCAAATAACACATAGAAAGGTAGGAAAAGCTAGATCTATTTCTAGTTTAGCAAGAAACCATACCTAAATCAGTTTTTCTTAAACTGAGAAGGACGTACTTTCTGGATGGAAAAAATGTTCTGTGAGTACATAGTACTCATTGAGATGAACACTTTCTCAGAAGGAAATTTGGCCAAATTCCTCCTCGAAATGTGTGTTCTGGCAGCTTGAAAATATAGATTTTTAGGGCTTTTCTCTCCCTCTCTCTATATGGACGAGATTCATGAATTTTCTGGGTGTATATCTGATAAGTATGGGCTATATGAGCTGTATTTATAGTGGAGGACAAAGGGGCTAAGGGCAAATGACCATTTTGCCCTTAATGAGGCCATAAACCCCGTTACTCTACAGCTCATTCCTAAACACCTCAAATTGAAATTCTGTTTTAGCCAATGTTCATAAAATTATTTTAAATGAAAGTTATTAGAAGGAAACATTTTCATTTGAGTTCAGCTTAGACCCGTTCCACCCGGGTCACCCGAATACCCTTTTTGTCCAACTCCGGAAACCATTTCCGTTTCGGCTAATTTTCATACAGCGGATACTTTACATTATTATAAGCGCTTTACTTTTCTATGACACACTCTAAATATGTCTCTAAATAGGTCGTTCGGTGAAAACAGTGTAAAAAGGCACTTTACCGATAAAACCGACAAAATTGATAAACTATGCATGCAAAGTGTTCTACCTCAAAAACAAAAAATTTACCCTCATTTTTTGGATCTCTACATTTTCCTTAGCTTATCTTAACATGCTAGGCCAATAGTGGCCTTGAGTCAGTGCTCGATGGGTTATGGTCCTGCCGCCATTGTAGTTGCCACAGATCCCTTCATGTATTTCAACTAGGATGTATGTAATATCCCGACCCGGGATACCGGGTCACATGACACGTATCACGAGGGAAAGAAATTATATATATATAATTAATTAATTATTATATTAATTAATTAATTATGGAAAAAGGATATATATGTGTATTAATTAAATATATATATGTACATATATATTAAAGGAATGAAATATGAAAAAGTTAAAAGGTAAAAAGTGAAAAAGTGTGAATGTGTGTGTGTGTGTCGGCTGGTGTGTGTGTGTGTGTCTTGTATATATGTGTATATGTATATATATGTATAAATATCCATGAAAATTAAATGCAAAGAAGAAAATAGAGAAAGTAGAATTTATGAGATGGGAAGTCTAGAGTAGGGCTACAATCAGAAAGTAGAGAGAGAGAGAGATAGCTGTAGAGAGAGAGAGAGAGAGAATGGAGGAGGGAGAAGGGTCGGTCACCTTCTCTTTAAATAGCCAAGCATGCAAACCATGCTTTTTTCTTGCAAAAGAAACCAAAGGAAGAAGAAGTAAGGAGAATAGAGAGAGAATTGGAGGTAGAACAAGAAGGAAGCAAGTGTAAACAGGTAAAGTTCCAATTTTTACATTTTTCCTCTCTCTAAAATTTTGATTGATAGGAACTGTTTTAAGATGTTTATATACGTAGGATATGTTATATATATGTTTAGAAGTAAAATGGGCATGAAATTTAAGCTTGAAAACGACTAAAAATGCCTAACCCACGAAAATCTCCATTGAAGAGCTTGCCCATGGCAGGTCTGAACCGAGTTTCTTTAAGCTTGATTTGGCTTATCGAGACTTAAAGTGGACACTATAAGCATGCTAAAAACCTACACCCGCGACCCAAAAGCTCTAAAATCGACCCTCAAATCTCAAAGTGCAGGTTACGGGTTACACCCCAACCCTTTTAAAACTTAGTTTAAATCGGTGTTAGGGAACAAGATATGAATCCCCATGAAGAGGGGATCGTAACAAGCCAAATATCAAGAAAAACCAACAAGAAATGAACCTATACGACCGAAATAACAGTTCGGATTATCATGTC
Source organism: Nyssa sinensis (assembly GCA_008638375.1). Lineage (NCBI taxonomy): Eukaryota > Viridiplantae > Streptophyta > Magnoliopsida > Cornales > Nyssaceae > Nyssa > Nyssa sinensis. Next base: position 27,403,265 of record CM018044.1, on the reverse strand, counting down.
CAAAACCGAATAGATGAAGGAGTTTTAAAACTCAAAATGAATGCCAATCGATTTGTATAAACCTTAGGGATAATTTGGGACCAAAACAGTAGTGATTGGTGGAGTAGAAGCTCACGAAATAGAAGAAGAAGGAAGACGGGAATTAGGGTTTCAGGTCGGTCGAAGTGGGGAAGATGAAGATGAGTCAACTCGTTTTTAAAATGGGGCTGAGTTGACTCGGACAGGTGGCAGCCTCTGGGCTTGCCACCGATTTATTTGAACGACGTCGGTTTGGAATGTCGGTTTAAATAAAATGAGAACTAGGGCTGACGTCAGCCACATGTAAGCAGACCGGCTAAACCGGTTGGGTAACCACTGAACCAGACCGGTTCACTTATATTTTAACTGAACCCTTTGGTTTTTCTAAATTAATTAAAATGAAATAAACCAATACTTTTGGTTATTACGGATTGACCCCTGGGATTTAGAAAATTATACTATGGCCCAACTGAGGGAAATATTATGCAATAAAGCCCCTGGAAAATAATTAAATAATTAATTTAATTATTTAATAAATAAGGTTAAATTACTATTTTGCCCTTGTGGCATAAATAGAGCAAACGAAGTCCAAATTAAACATATGAATAGTGTAATTTTACTATTTTGGACATTCTGAGATCAATGGTAGGGTCCGTTTTACGAGACGGAGCCCAAAAAAATAAATACACGTAAGGGGTAAATGACCAAAATACCCCTTGACCAAATTTGACAAGTTATTAATGTATTCTTACTATTTTGGACCTTCTGAGTCCAATGGTGAGGTCCACGACATGAGACGGGGTCCCGAAAAATAAAGACACGTAAAGGGGTAAAAAGACCAAAATACCCCTGGTACCCCTAAAGCCAAAATGAAATCAGAGAAGGTCTAAATTGACTTTCTTTGACATCCCGGACTCAAAAATGGAGTCCAAATTATGAAACGAAGTACGGAAAAGATATGACACGTAAAAAGGTAAATGACCATTTTGCCCTTTTACATATAACAGTCCGAATTAAATGTTAGGAAAGCCTAAACCGACTTTCTTCGACACTTTGGACTCAATGGTAGAGTCTATTCGACCAAAAGAAATGTCTAAAATAAAAAGACATAAAATTTAATGAATAGCATCTATTAGATGACTATGAACTGAAATAATGCCAAAGTGCTAATACTAAGGCATGTACGAGAAACGAAATACGAAAAGACACGACACGTAAACATGTCAAATAAATAACTTTAAATTAAAGTTAATAGAACTCACAGAAGAGTATAAATTGAAGTAGATTCAATTTCTAACACATTAAATTGTGTCATAGGTTAAGAATATGAGTTACGTTAAGTACATATGAATTTATGAAATCATTGTAGGATCAAATACGATTTAAGCATAAGTTAAGGAATATCGAGATGATATTACAATGAATGTGAAGTTGATGAGATGTTTATGAATTGTTCTTAGGAACTACGAGGAAAGTGGGAAAGCGCATTATTAGCACTAACCCTAAAGAACCAATGTGAGTAACCCTGTGTTTGAATTGGAGATTTGACTCCATGATTTAAAAAGGGTTTTAAGTATAAGATATGAAGTATTTGAAGTTTCAAATTCAGTATTTATATGATTCAGTTTTTAATTGTTCTGTTTTAGAAATTCATTGTGACATGCTTAGTGATTGGTTTCTGCAACAGTTTTTCCTTCAAATACTTTTCAGCATGTCTAGTTAAAATGCAATTATTGTTAAATATTCTGAATTTGCTTATTTCAAGTATACGAATGTTTATTACGAATTTATGAAAAGTATCTATGAGACAAGTCACATGATAAATGTTTTATAAGATAAATGGTGCATAAGCACTTAGACAGGATTCTAAGTTTTCAGTTGCCCTGTAAAATAGGCAGGATTTTGGGTTTTACGGAACTCAATTGCCCTGTAAAATGCCCGGTAGCAGGATCTAATCCCTCAGGCAGATGAGATATCTCCATTTATAAGTAAGATGGGAGTCCGGTTCGAAACGGATTCCACTAATGAAAGTGATAAGATGACAAATGATTTGAAAATGGAAGCAAGTTTTTACTCTCATTTTCAATATGCATATGTTTGAGTTTTATATACTCTATTTAAGAAATACATGTTATGTCATATGTTTTAAAGTTCATATGTATAAGTATAGCTTGAATACTTTAATGTTTCAAAGCTATTGTTTTACGAAATGTATATGTTTTGAGTTATATACTCTATTTGACGAAGTATAAGTATCGCTTGAATACTTTAATGTTTCAAAGCTATTGTTTTACGAAATGCATATGTTTTGAGTTATATACTCTATTTGACAAGTATGAGTTTAGCTTGAATACTTTAAATGTTTCAAAGCTACATGATTTAAGGAATGCATATATTCTGTATTCAAAGTATACGAACAATTGGCGGTGATTATTTTACAAACTCTTATGTACTAAACCACTGCTAATTGAAAACCCCATGACAAATACTGGAATTGCTCACAAGCTTAGATTAGCTTACCCGGACTTTGTTCGGACCCCCCTTTCAGGTAATTAGCAGCAGTCTTGACTTGAGGACGTTGATGATGAATCAGCTGATTTTGGGAAGATATGTTTAAGTAGTTTCTCTTCAGCAACCTATGAACTCTAGTAGTACATTTTGTATTAGTAGGCAATGTAAGAATATGTATTAAGCCCTCTGGGCAATCGAATATGTATGGTATGAATGTATGAAGTCTTTAAGTTTTTAGTTATACTCTGAATGTGTAACCATGTATGCTATGTATGGAGCGGCAGTACCGAACGGATGTGCATAATTTAAAAATGAGAAAAGAAAAGAAAAAGTTTTTCACGCTTCCGCAAAATGTATGTTGCACATCTATTCGATACCGTTGCATATGTGAGCCTTGTCTCGGGACCCTCGGGTCTCGGGGCGGCGATCGCAATCCGGTAATCCGCTTAGGGTGGGTTTCGGGTCGTGACAACATGGTATCAGAGCACTGGGTATTATGTCTTTTGGGAAAAGACTGAAATTTAAGTTAAGAATGATTAAGATTTATTCTAGGTTGACTAAGATCAACTTAGTGACGATAGGAGATTCGAAATAGAATTATGAGTTAGGTAAGTCCTAGGCTACCTAAATATGTGAAGTATGTAATATGAAGTAAAGGCGGGGTATGGGGCCCGCAATATATGAAATGATTATGTGAAGTATATGTTATGATATGAAGGCGGGGTATGGGAACCGCATTATATGAAATAGATATGTGAAGTACGTGATGAAATGTAAAGGCGAGGTATGGGACTCGCAGTTCATGAATTAGATATGTAAAGTACGTGATACGTAATGTAATGTAAGGGCAGGGTATGGGACCTGCACTAGAGTAAGTCAAGTTATTAGAAGAACGTGTACGATAGGAAGGCGGGGTATGGGACCTGCAGTATATGAAATAGAGATGTAAGTATATGACATGAAATAGAGATGCAAGTATATGATATGAAATAAGAGCGGGGTATGGGGCCCGTAGTAAAGTAAAAGGAATAAAGTCTAAGTCTAAAGATTTGAAGTAAAACATGAACTAAGAAGATGGATAACTGAAATTATGAAAAGAAGGATTTTGACGGTTACTGGTCTGCTGTCAGCACTTTTGTTACCGGTGAGGAATGGCCACCTTATCATGTAACTAAGGTAACTGAAAAACGCACAGTGCTGCCTTATCCGACTTGATCAAGGAAACCCTTAAACCCTAAAAAGACATGAATCCAGAATATGACTCGTGATATTAGAAATTTTATATTAAAAATTAAGAAACGAGGAATGATACGAGTAAACATTGTTAAGAAATATGAGTAGTCGAGTTTTGGGGACAAAACTCTTTTAAGTAGGGAAGAATGTAATATCCCGACCCGGGATACCGGGTCACATGACACGTATCACGAGGGAAAGAAATTATATATATATATAATTAATTAATTATTATATTAATTAATTAATTATGGAAAAAGGATATATATGTGTATTAATTAAATATATATATATATATACATATATATTAAAGGAATGAAATATGAAAAAGTTAAAAGGTAAAAAGTGAAAAAGTGTGAATGTGTGTGTGTGTGTGTCGGCTGGTGTGTGTGTGTGTGTCTTGTATATATGTGTATATGTATATATATGTATATATTATATGTATAAATATCTATGAAAATTAAATGCAAAGAAGAAAATAGAGAAAGTAGAATTTATGAGATGGGAAGTCTAGAGTAGGGCTACAATCAGAAAGTAGAGAGAGAGAGATAGCTGTAGAGAGAGAGAGAGTGAGAGAGAGAGAGAGAGAGAGAGAATGGAGGAGGGAGAAGGGTCGGTCACCTTCTCTTTAAATAGCCAAGCATGCAAACCATGCTTTCTTCTTGCAAAAGAAACCAAAGGAAGAAGAAGTAAGGAGAATAGAGAGAGAATTGGAGGTAGAACAAGAAGGAAGCAAGTGTAAACAGGTAAAGTTCCAATTTTTACATTTTTCCTCTCTCTAAAATTTTGATTGATAGGAACTGTTTTAAGATGTTTATATACGTAGGATATGTTATATATATGTTTAGAAGTAAAATGGGCATGAAATTTAAGCTTGAAAACGACTAAAAATGCCTGACCCACGAAAATCTCCATTGAAGACCTTGCCCATGGCAGGTCTGAACCGAGTTTCTTTAAGCTTGATTTGGCTTATCGAGACTTAAAGTGGACACTATGAGCATGCTAAAAACCTACACCCGCGACCCTAAAGCTCTAAAATCGACCCTCAAATCTCAAAGTGCAGGTTACGGGTTACACCCCAACCCTTTTAAAACTTAGTTTAAATCGGTGTTAGGGAACAAGATATGAATCCCCATGAAGAGGGGATCGTAACAAGCCAAATATCAAGAAAAACCAACAAGAAATAAACCTATACGACCGAAATAACAGTTCGGATTATCATGTCCAAAACCGAATAGATGAAGGAGTTTTAAAACTCAAAATGAATGCCAATCGATTTGTATAAACCTTAGGGATAATTTGGGACCAAAACAGTAGTGATTGGTGGAGTAGAAACTCACGAAATAGAAGAAGAAGGAAGACGGGAATTAGGGTTTCAGGTCGGTCGAAGTGGGGAAGATGAAGACGAGTCAACTCGTTTTTAAAATGGGGTTGAGTTGACTCGGATAGGTGGCAGCCTCTAGGCTTGCCACCGATTTATTTGAACGACGTCCTTTTGGAATGTCGGTTTAAATAAAATGAGATCATGACGTCAGCCACATGTAAGCAGACCGGCTAAACCGATTGGGTAACCACTGAACCAGACCGGTTCACTTATATTTTAACTGAACCCTTTGGTTTTTCTAAATTAATTAAAATGAAATAAACCAATACTTTTGGTTATTACGGATTGACCCCTGGGCTTTAGAAAATTATACTATGGCCCAACTGAGGGAAATATTATGCAATAAAGCCCCTGGAAAATAATTAAATAATTAAATAATTAATTTAATTATTTAATAAATAAGGTTAAATTACTATTTTGCCCTTGTGGCATAAATAGAGCAAACGAAGTCCAAATTAAACATATGAATAGTGTAATTTTACTATTTTGGACATTCTGAGATCAATGGTAGGGTCTGTTTTACGAGACGGAGCCCAGAAAAACAAATACACGTAAGGGGTAAATGACCAAAATACCCCTTGACCAAATTTGACAAGTTATTAATGTATTCTTACTATTTTGGACCTTCTGAGTCCAATGGTGAGGTCCACGACATGAGACGGGGTCCCGAAAAATAAAGACACTAAAGGGGTAAAAAGACCAAAATACCCCTGGTACCCCTAAAGCCAAAATGAAATCAGAGAAGGTCTAAATTGACTTTCTTTGACATCCCGGACTCAAAAATGGAGTCCAAATTATGAAACGAAGTACGGAAAGATATGACACGTAAAACGGTAAATGACCATTTTGCCCTTTTACATATAACAGTTCAAATTAAATGTTATGAAAGCCTAAACCGACTTTCTTCGACACTCTGGACTCAATGGTAGAGTCTATTCGACCAAAAGAAATGTCTAAAATAAAAAGACATAAAATTTAATGAATAGCATCTGTTAGATGACTATGAACTGAAATAATGCCAAAGTGCTAATACTAAGGCATGTACGAGAAACGAAATACGAAAAGACACGACACGTAAACATGTCAAATAAATAACTTTAAATTAAAGTTAATAGAACTCACAGAAGAGTATAAATTGAAGTAGATTCAATTTCTAACACATTAAATTGTGTCATAGGTTAAGAATACGAGTTACGTTAAGTACACATGAATTTATGAAATCATTGTAGGATCAAATACGATTTAAGCATAAGTTAAGGAATATCGAGATAATATTACAATGAATGTGAAGTTGATGAGATGTTTATGAATTGTTCTTAGGAACTACGAGGAAAGTGGGAAAGCGCATTATTAGCACTAACCCTAAAGAACCAATGTGAGTAACCCTGTGTTTGAATTGGAGATTTGACTCCATGATTTAAAAAGGGTTTTAAGTATAAGATATGAAGTATTTGAAGTTTCAAATTCAGTATTTACATGATTCAATTTTTAATTGTTCTGTTTTAGAAATTCATTGTGACATGCTTAGTGATTGGTTTCTGCAACAGTTTTTCCTTCAAATACTTTTCAGCATGTCTAGTTAAAATGCAATTATTGTTAAATATTCTGAATTTGCTTATTTCAAGTATACGAATGTTTATTACGAATTTATGAAAAGTATCTATGAGACAAGTCACATGATAAATGTTTTATAAGATGAATGGTGCATAAGCACTTAGACAGGATTCTGAGTTTTCAGTTGCCCTGTAAAATAGGCAGGATTTTGGGTTTTACGGAACTCAATTGCCCTGTAAAATGCCCGGTAGCAGGATCTAATCCCTCAGGCAGATGAGATATCTCCATTTATAAGTAAGATGGGAGTCCGGTTCGAAACGGATTCCACTAATGAAAGTGATAAGATGACAAATGATTTGAAAATGGAAGCAAGTTTTTACTCTCATTTTCAATATGCATATGTTTGAGTTTTATATACTCTATTTAAGAAATACATGTTATGTCATATGTTTTAAAGTTCATATGTATAAGTATAGCTTGAATACTTTAATGTTTCAAAGCTATTGTTTTACGAAATGTATATGTTTTGAGTTATATACTCTATTTGACGAAGTATAAGTATCGCTTGAATACTTTAATGTTTCAAAGCTATTGTTTTACGAAATGCATATGTTTTGAGTTATATACTCTATTTGACAAGTATGAGTTTAGCTTGAATACTTTAAATGTTTCAAAGCTACATGATTTAAGGAATGCATATATTCTGTATTCAAAGTATACGAACAATTGGCGGTGATTATTTTACAAACTCTTATGTACTAAACCACTGCTAATTGAAAACCCCATGACAAATACTGGAATTGCTCACAAGCTTAGATTAGCTTACCCGGACTTTGTTCGGACCCCCCTTTCAGGTAATTAGCAGCAGTCTTGACTTGAGGACGTTGATGATGAATCAGCTGATTTTGGGAAGATATGTTTAAGTAGTTTCTCTTCAGCAACCTATGAACTCTAGTAGTACATTTTGTATTAGTAGGCAATGTAAGAATATGTATTAAGCCCTCTGGGCAATCGAATATGTATGGTATGAATGTATGAAGTCTTTAAGTTTTTAGTTATACTCTGAATGTGTAACCATGTATGCTATGTATGGAGCGGCAGTACCGAACGGATGTGCATAATTTAAAAATGAGAAAAGAAAAGAAAAAGTTTTTCACGCTTCCGCAAAATGTATGTTGCACATCTATTCGATACCGTTGCATATGTGAGCCTTGTCTCGGGACCCTCGGGTCTCGGGGCGGCGATCGCAATCCGGTAATCCGCTTAGGGTGGGTTTCGGGTCGTGACAATGTAGCAGGACTCTTCTGGAGATAAGCACTATAGGAGGGGTTGCATGTAAGACCATCGGTACAACTTTCCCTTTAGGATTAGATACTGAGTTACCTTAATCTGAATTCTTCTAGCCTAATTTTTGTCCTCTAGAAGCAGTTCTTCCCTTAGATACTAGATGATGGGAGTCATCCAGTTCTGAGTTTGTTCTGAAATCTGAAAGGACTGTATTTCCTCAATGCTTGCCTTTAATTGGTAAGAAATGTTTACCGTTGAGTCCCTTTTTGGTTTGAGGTGGGAGGTCATGTTTGCTAAAGCATCATCCCTGGAGTTTTGGCTTTTTTCGATCTTCTAAATGGTGAATTTATGGAAAGACAACTTTAGTGATTCCACCAGCTCTGAATATCTGATCATCTTGTTATGCTTGGTGGGAAATTCTCCCAAGACTTGGCTCACCACAATTTGAGACTTAGAGAATGCTTCAAGATTCAGAGCTTCGCATTCCAAGGCCAGTTTCATCCTAAGGATAAGTGCTTCATATTCAGTTTCGTTATTGGAGGCTCTAAACCCCAAGTTAACTGCTTTCTTAGTTATGATTCCATCAAGGGAACTGAAGTATTATGCCTACTCCTGAACCTTTGTTGGTGGATGAACCATCAATGTAAATTTGCCATACCATGGTGTCTATAGCGGCTTGGGCTTTAGCACACAGTGCTGAAGTGAACTCTACTACAAAGTCTGCCAGTGCTATCCTTTGATAAAAGTCCATGGTACATAAGATATATTAAATTCTCTTAACTATATTGACCACTTGACCAGTCGTCCTGAAACTTCAGTTTTGTGTAGGATTGATTTTAGAGGATAGGACATAGGGATTATAATGGGATGGGCTTGAAAATATGGTCTGAGCTTTCGAGCAGATATTACCAAAGCCCAGGCTAGTGTTTTTAATTTCAAAATATCTCATCTCAGTGTCCAGAAATGCCTTACTAACGTAAAAGACAGACCTCTGAATCCCTTTGTCCTATCTGACTAATGTAGAGCTGATGCAATTATCCGACACGGCTAAGTACAGGAGTAGTTTTTCTCCATGTACTGGTTTTGAAAGGAGTTCAGGGGAAGCCTAATATTGTTTAAGTTCCTGGAAAGCTTTTTCACATTCAAGGGTCCACTCTAGGGCCTTACTCCCCCCTAGGGCTCTAAAGAACGAGAGGCATCAGTCCGTAGATTTAAAGATGAATCTGTTCAGAGCTGCTATCCTTCCATTTAGGCCTTGGATATCCTTCTTGGTTTTAGGTGACTCTAGTTCTATCAGAGCTTTTATCTGCTAGGGATCTGCCTCAATTCCCCTTTGAGAGACCAAAAAACCCAAAAATTTCCCTTTGTTGATCCCAAAGGTACACTTTAAGGGGTTTAGCTTCATCTTGTGTTGCCTCAAGATGTCAAATGTTTGGCTCAAGTGTTGGATGTGGTCATTCTTTCGAATGCTTTTAACTAGCATGTCGTCGATGTAGACCTCTATTGTGTTGCCAATTTGGGAGCCAAACATCTTGTTTACCAGACATTGGTACGTGGTTCTAGCATTTTTCAAACCAAACGGAATCACTCTATAATAATAGAGACCTTGTTCAGATTTGAAGGAAATCTTCTCTTGGTCTGGATGATACATCTGAATCTGATTGTATCCAGAATAGGTATCCATGAAACTTATATGCTTGTGTCCTGTGGTGGCATCAACAAGTTGATTAATCCTGGGAAGAGGAAAGTTGTCCTTGGGACAAGCTTTGTTTAGGTCAGTGCAACGTAGACCTTCCACTTGCCATTCTTTTTTTTGGCGAGAACTGTGTTGGCAAGCTACTCTGGATAGAACACTTCCCTTATCATTATAGCGTTTAACAACCTCTGAACCTCTTCATTGATGATGTTGTTGCATTTAGGGGTGAACGTTCTCATTTTTTGTCTCACTAGAGGATGGTCTGGGTCTGTCATTAGCTTATGAGAGATAAGGTTAAGATCTATTCCCTCCATATCTTTTGTCTCCCAAGCAAATACTAACTGATTACTTTTTAGGAATTCAATAGTTTCCTCTTGCTCAGATGGTGACAAAGCTGAGCCAATCTGTAGATACCTTTCCTCCCTTTTAGTGCTGATAAGTACTTTGAGGGGCTCCTCCATTGGTTTGACTATGCTGTCCCTTCCCTTAGAGCTTAATGGCTCATCGATTTCGGAAAGACACTCATCTACTTCATGAAGGTCGGAAGGTGGAGAACTCCCCCCTTCATAAGGGTACTGTGATTGCTATTTGGAGGCTTTCTCTTTCAATGCGAGAGCATGGCATTATCAGGCGGTAGGCTGACAGCCCTTGATGGAAAATACCTTATCATTCTGAACATACTTCAAGCATTGATAGAGGGTTGAAGTGACTGCTCCTATCTAATAAAGCCAGGGCCTTCCAATGATGACGTTATAGGGGGATTTAAAGTCCAGGTCCATGTACTCAAAGATCAGTGTCTTCTGTCCATCCTCTTCACTTGTTGTGGTCGGAAGGTTTATTTTGTCTAATGGGGTGCTAAGATTCCCATCGAATCCCACCATTATAGTAGTGTTAGCTCTGATTTCGTTAAGTTTGAGCTTCATTTGTTTGACGGGTTCATAGAATAACACGTTAGTGGAGCTCACCATATCTACAAGAACCCTTCTGATCTTGAAGTTGGCAATTTTGAGTGAGATGACGAGAGCATCGCTGTAGGGGCAGTGTATTTCAACAAGGTCTAATTCAGAGAACTAGATCTAAGGTTCTGATTTCATCTTTTTCTTAATAGTTGAGATCTAGAGGACATGCGGCTCTGACCTTGCCTTCCGAGCATACCTCTTCTTGTCTCGGTTAGACATTTTCGTCACCATATTGTCAACATAGAGGACAAAGATGACTTGATTGTTTTTTCGAGGTTGATCGTTTCAAACCTCCCTCTGCTTAGGCCTCTGTTCTTGTCTTCTTTGTGGTGGTCTGTCATCACGGGGGTTTTGTCGCCCGTCCTATCGGATGAACTCTCTTAGTCGTCCTCTTCTAATCAGGTGTTCTATCTTTTGCTTGAGAACTCTGCATTTGTCAATGGTGTGCCCATGCTCCTTGTGGAAGTCACTGTACTTGTTTTGATTTCTGGTATCGGGGTTGCTCTTTAGTGGCTCTGGTCACTTCATATTCTCACGGGTTTGGATCTGCTAGAGTATATGAGTGAGAGAGGCATTCAGAGGGGTGAAAGTTCTAAACCTTCCAAAATTAGGATTGCTCTGGGTTCTGGATGTCGAGCTCTCTTGTTAGGACTCCTAATCCTCTTCCTAATTACGTTGGTGTCCCTCTTCTTAACTTGTTCATCATTCTGAGCCTGTTCGTTCACCTTTTGGAAGGACATTTTGTATCTTCAAGGTTTATGTATTTTCATGCTCGTTCCATGAGTGCAGCCATGTCAACGGGAGGATTCTTTGTCAAAGAATCTTGGAAGAGTCTAGGCCCTAGGCCAGAGGTAAGAGCCACCACTAGGAAGCTTGGGCTGCAATTGGTTATCTCTGTGAGCTTGGTATTAAAACGAGCAATGTACTCACAAAGTGACTCTCCCTTTGCTTGCTTCACAATTAACAAGAATTATGGCCTTTTCCTTAACTTCCTATTGGTCAGGAATCGATCAAAAAATCTCCTATTGAACTCATAAAAATTGTTAAACGATTCTTAGGGGAGGTTGTAGAACCACTTTAGAGCAGTACTTTTGAGGCTTGTCACGAAAGTGCGGCGCATGAAGGAGTCAGTAGCCCCCATGTAGAGTCATTGTATGCTGATAGTGAGATAAGTGGTCTCCAGGGTCCTCAAACCTATCACAGAGGGTGAACTTTGAGACAACAAATTTCTTTGGTCGCTCCTCTGTCATTATGACACTAGTGAATGGTGTGGAGAACCTCCCGAGCAACTTTCTTAGTTCGTCTTGCTTTAGAGGGTCATGGAGTCCTTTGGTAAAGATGGTCTGTTCTTGGGAGTTTGCTATCTCTTCTGCCCTTTGAGGAACTCTGGGCAGGACTAGTTGTGGGTCTGGGTCCTGCTGTTGACCCTATCCCACACATTCAAACCCTAGATTTAAGGGATGAGTTTGTTCGATAATGTCAAAAGGAGGTTGCCTTCCTAGGGCTGGGGGAGTCAGTGCCTCTAGAGGCAAGAACTCTTGTGGTGCTGGATCGGTTCCTGAAGTTACTGGAGTAGGGATCCTCATTCAGCTTTGGTAATGAACAGTTGGGTGAAAAGCAGGCATCCCTTTCCCTATAGTTGTTAATGTTTGGGGGTTAGTCCCTATGTGAGTGCTACCATGGGGGTGTACCAGTTGCACGTTGGGGATCTCCTTATTGGGAGATCCTCACCCATAGTGGTGGCGGGAGGCTGAGCCCCTCTGTGAGCAATATTGGTAGGAGGAGGAGGGATATTGCTTCGCTGGTTCTGGGCAAACGAAGCCAGTGCTTGTGATATGGCAACGAGTTGTTCTTGCATCTGATCAGATTGTCGTTGAATCTGATCAAGCTACTGTTGCAAGTGATCGGGTATTTGCGCCCTTCCTCTTCTAGCAATAGGCTGATTTGGGGGGTTTTGAGAATTCTTTTTAAGATGGAGATTGAGAGCCATTGCCTTTTCAGAAGAAAAAGACAAAGGATTAGTTGATTTCGAAGAAAAAAGTTAGCAAAAACGATTGTCGTTCCCACATACGGTCCTAAACTGATGTTTCACTTTCTGATCGAAGGGGCTTCCGTCCTTCGTCACCTATCAAGAATTCAAAATTAGAGGGTCACCTAGTAGGCTCCGGTAGTATCCACTCTGATGATAAAGTCAGTAAACTAAAAAGACTATAATTAAAAGAAGTAAATTTAACATAAATGGAAAGCGTACCTTATAGCCATATTTATAGGTTGTGGATCTCCTAAGTTGACTAGGATTTAGAACCATAAAAATAGGGGTTTGACGATATCCGAAAATAGTAGTTACCATGTTGAACTCTGTTTCCTTATTCTGAGGTCAATAGGATATGAAAGGCAGTGACCGGTTGGGGACCCCTTCTTGTAGATACTCCACGACTCCTGCTCTAGAGGTAGGGCTAGAGATTTTGTGCCATTCTGAACAAAGTACCTCTGAACCCCCATGTGTCTGTTTGTACTGGAGAGAAGAGTCTTTCTTGGTCTGTATATGGAAGTGCTCTCTATATACACGTGTCATGTCTGAATTGATTTGTCACATTATGGTCCATCAAAAACTTAAAAACTTTTGAGATTACAATGTTTCTCTCTGGACCTTAGTTTGTAAATATTTATTTTGAAAGACGTTTCAATAATTAACTCAAAAACTTATTAAACACTCAAAAATTCAATAACAATCTTCTAGATTTTATTACATATCTAGTTGTAAAAAAATAAAAGATTTCATAGAAAACTAAAAATCAAATAATGTAATTAAATTGGACAAGGGCATCACATGTGATCGATGTTAGGATGTATGCTCTCACATCTGTGGACATTTTGCTATTATTTAATAAATTTAATTAATTATTATTGAGTTTCTTATTATCATACATGTAGATGTTGTCATTTTATATCATGAGATAGTTAGTCCTTGAATTGTTATTGGAAATAGTTCATGTATATAAATGAGATTTATGTACAAGAGATATGAATTTATGATCAAACAATTCTAGAATTGTTTGTAGTAATTGATGACACTGGGCATCTTGTTTGTAATTGTAATACACTCGACCTCTATGTGATAGGGTGTTTTATTTCAACCACTAAAGTAGTGGACTCTGAGTTATTGTCTTGGTGTATTTGGAATACACTGAACTGGATTACTATAAGAAACATGTTATAAAAAGCTGTCATCTTTGATGTGATTCTCATATTCACTATTCGCAATAAGCTCTTAATCTTGAGAGAATATTTGACTCAAGTTCTTAATGGTGGTGACTTCTAGTTACCAATAAATGAGGTCTCTTAAATCAACACCTTGGTATATTGGAAAATCATTGTTTAGACTATGGAAACACATATTTTCAAGATGAAATCTACACTCTCTAAATTAAAGAGAAGGATATCACCAATGTATTAATTCAATTGATTAATCACCGAAATCTGAATCCGATCTTTTCAATAAATTGTTTATTGAGATGTTGACTATTTAATAGTGATTACTAATTAGTGAATTAAGTTATAAAAATAATTAAGAATTGGTTTGATTGTGTATAAACTCAAATCCTAATTATTGATATCCGAGTAGAATGGTTCACTGTATATGTTTAGTGATTTTGGATTTTTCTCTATTTCATTAAATTATAGTGCAATTCTAGTTATTTAGTAGTATTAATTAGAATTAATTAGTCATTAATTAATTAAGAGTTAATTAAAAATTAATTGAATAATTAGAGCTAATTTGGTAGGACCCTAGATCCCCCCCCCCTTTTGCCCTAATTATGAGAACTCCTATAAATATGTGATATAAAAGGAATAGCTGCATACAAGCTAACATATTATTTTACTATGAGAGAGTAAAAGAGGAGTCCATTCTCTTCTTTGGTGTATGGCTTGCATAGAGGGAAAAAAGAAGAAGACCTAGAGGAGTAAGAGAATGAAGATTATATCAATCTCTTCAAGAAGATCAAGAACAAAGTAATTCTAACACTTCTTTTCAAGATTGTATGATTCATGCAAAGAAAAATATCCAAATAAATTTTTGAAATTGCTTCTGCTGTGGTTACGAACTCATCAATTGGTATCAAAGTAAGTTTGCATGATTCTATCAATTTTGAAAGTTATATTTATTTTATTATAAACCTATTCATGAATTCCAATTAAACAAAAAGTTGTTTTCAATATATTAGAATGTGATTTTATAATACAATCTATTGATATCTGTGTTTGAGAATCCAGATAATTGAATCTAATTCTTGATTTTGTATATCTAATGGGTCTAAAATACCTATAATGATAGATTGATCAAGAATCTCTCACATAAAACTAGTTGGAATTTGGAAATAAAAATAAATAAATAAAATTTTAAGTTATCACAGTGGCTTGCGGCTAATTAAAAAAAAAAGAAGAAGAGGATTGTGGCTACGTTTGTTATTCAATCACAATAGTTACGGCTTTTTCCCACAATTTTATTTTTGAAACTAAACATGAGCTGCCTCCCACATGGGTAACTGTTACCCATTATGTCTCAAATATATATATATATATATATTGATATTATATAACTAATTTAAAAAGAGAATATAGTTTTTTTTTTTGGTAATAGGTATCAAGTATTTTATAGGCTCAATTGTTTTATAAATCTATAGGTATAATTGTGTGATACTCATAGCTATTTGAAATTAAATATGTTGAATTTAAAAATATATCTTATATAGGTTGAATGAGACTTGATTTATAGAAATTCTTGGATATAAGGATTAAATCTTAGTATACTCTGCATGGATGATGTATATGATTATTTACATGCTTAAATGGTTGAATATTTTATTTTTCATATTTGAATAGTTCATTTATGTGAATGGATGTATCATATCTCTCATAGTTGGCCATTAGGAATTATGTAATAAATTTGGATTTGAGGCAATTGTGAAGGACAATGAACTTGAAATATTTCCTACAAAAAGGCAAGTTCCATTGGTTTTCCCATCCTATTTATTTTTATTTTCTTTTAGATTTGATGTAAACTCACTTATGTGGGTATAGTTTTTTCATGTAAACAAATTTATTTAATTTCAAGAATGAAGAATGCACTACAAAGTAGATGATGTCAAGAAGATCAAGGAAGGCTCAAGTTTGCTACCATTTTTAATTACCTTGTAGGTTTAGCCCTGACAGATATGAGATTGTATTTGTTATTTTTTTAGATGCTTATGTGTTTTCTTTATGCTCAAAATAACGATGCATGATATTTTATTTATGTTAATAAATATCATTTATGATCCATGAATAGGTAGATCTCTCATGTGTTAATAATATTCATTTTATTTTTATTTAAAAATAAGTATATTTGGATTATTATTAACGCATGAGATATTTAATTATCATGAGATGTGTAATGTCATTATTATTAATAATTAAAATTTTAATTATACATGAGATGTATAATAAGATCCTCAATTTACAAAATGAAGTGGGAGAGGGATCCTTTATGAAAGGTTCCATGGTCTTCCATCATTGGTATATAGAAAGACAAAAAATAGGCACCCTTGTGTTATCCACAAGTAACCTTCATACAAAGGATGTTTATTTTTGTTGGCTACAAGTATGGACCTCTTAAGATAGAATTGGAAGAGACATTGTGCGGGTGATCTTCCCATAGAAACACTACCCACAATGGTTGTCTTTTAATTCAAGATGATGGTATACACTTGATCAAGAGGGAATGGTATTCTCCCCACAGAGTTTGTCGCTTTCTTTTGAAAATTAAAGGATATTGAAAGTTATGATTTCATTTGACATGAGATGTTTAGGTAATGTCGAGACTTGAAAATTGAGGGTAAAGTTTTTCGTTTTTGCCTGTAGGGCACTATTCATGCACTGTTTATTGGTAGGGCACTATACATGCACATTTAGATATAAGTCATATTTAAAAGCATATTTTGAGTATACCACAAAATATAAATATGCTTAGAATATTAAAATAAATCTCCTGTAAAAATGTGAGCCTATTCGGAGACAGTTTCAAAAATTAGACCAAAAGGGCATTCGGGTGGCCCAGGTGGATCCGGCCAAACCCGATCACAGGTGAAAATTTATTTTTTTGAAAATTTTCATTAAAAATAATTTTAAGAACTTTGGTTAAAGCAATATGTCGAATTGAGGCGTTTCGGGATGGGTTGTAGTGTAACGCGGTCCCAAATTCATTAAGGACAAAAGAGTCATTTTGTACCTTTGCCCCTCCACTATAAATACAGTCATTTAGAGATAAAAAAAAAAAAATCAGAATTGGGCTGGAGAAAGAGCAGAAGTCGTGCATGGGAGAAAAAGGGTGAGAAAACCTAGGGTTTTTAAGTTTCAAGCCACCAAAACACACATCTAAGCTTGGATTTTCGCAAAGGTTCCTTCTAGGAAGTTGTTCCTCTCAACAAGGACTATATTCTCACCAATTGGTTCAGCTGCACAATGAACACAACTCCCTCGGTTTGAGAAAACCATTCTAGGTATGATACCTTGCTAAGTTAGGAATAGATTTGAGTTTTCTTGCTTTTCTATGTGTTGATTGAATGATTTAGGTGTTTACTTGATGTTAGAAAATCACCCAGGTGGTAGTTGCTTTGAAAACCTAGAGTTGATTGTTTATGTACTTGTGTGTTCTTTGTTATTCTTTGGAAATTTGGTAAAGTGATGAACATGTAACTTGTTGATATGTTTGATTCATTGTATTCTACCTTATGTTCATGTAGAGAAACTCTTTTGGTTTGAGAGTTATGAATTATTCCATGAGTTGGTAGTTTGTATATTTGTATTTCCTTTGAGAAATTGTTAAAGTGATGAACATGAGACTTGGTCATATACTTAATTTATAGAATTGTGACTTACATTCATATAGACAAAGTGTTGTGAATTTGAAGTAATGCTTTACTTTATGAAAGAGGCATATTTTTAAGTCATGCTCCATGTGTTGATGAAATGTTTCATTGAATTACATAATAATGAAACCAAAGCATGTTGGCATAGTGTGAATCCTTGTAGGCATGGCGTGAGTTGAGCACTTGGTGCTATGCATTATGAAGGTGTAGATCCTGTGGTAAAAAATCCAAAATTGGCCATTGGTACTCATGCCAACGGGGACGGACTGTGAAGTGAGACATAGAGTGGTACTCGATGGACCAACGGGGAAGGACCGTAAAACCGAGACATGGGTGTAGCATAGAGTTTGCATGTGTGCATCATGCATATCACCTTTGCATTGCATTGATGAATGGATAGATGTATAGCTTTTAAAATGTACACTTGCACATGCCACGCCTTAAATTTGTTCATAGCATTAGCATTATGTCATACCAGCGGTTGTGCTGACCCCTCATGGGATATCATATTACAGATGAGGCCCCGGCACTTGAAAACTTGATGAAGTCTTGAAGGATGTAGGGGAAATGGACCATGGAGGATTTTTAGCCCTTAGGGCATATTTTGATGTTGTACAAGGGCATAAGCTCTAAACCATATGAAATGATGTTGTAAAAGATTTGTGTATTATGAAAAGAATGGAAAAAACCTTATATGTTGTAATAAATATGATGATGTGACCTTTAAAGTTCAAGTATATGTGTAGGTGTGATGAATTATATATATATATATATATATTTAAATGATGCATATTTAAATTCAATGAGATTGTGATCATCGAGTGAGGATGGGATGTGCAAACCCATAATTGTAAAATGTATCATGTGTGTTAGGTGAGAAAAAGACTTGGAAAATAAAGGAATTTATGTCAAAATTTTAGTGAAATTAAGGGAGAAAAATTAAGTGTGAGAAGTACCATTTAAATAGGTGAGAAAAGTGCCCAAAATGGACGGTTAGAAACCTTGGGGAAATAGGCTAAAAATAGAAGAAAAATGGCTTCAAAACTTGGAAAAAAATTCCAAAAAAAAAAAAAAAATAGGTTGTAGCCATGAACAGTAAAAATGCAGAAAATCAGAAAATAGCTCTTTGTCGTTACAGTGCCAGCCCCTAGTCGCCCGCGCGCCCCTTCGCTCATGCATGAGGGCACCTGCCTGCTTGCCCAGCCTGCCCGTGCACCCTGCCACTACCCTGCGTGCACACCAGGGCCTACCTGCTACCCAGCCATGCCTTGGCCAGCTTGACACCTCCCTGACACTTGTTCTTTGGCCACATTTTGAACCATGTTTGGGCACCTTTTTGGACTATGTTTGGGCACCATATTGGGTCATGTTTGGCCACCATTTTGGGCTATTTTTGGTAACCTTTTTGGGCCATGTTTGGCCACTCACATGGGCCATGTTTAGCCCCTTCCTTAGACAATTTTTGGTGGACTTCTTGACCCATTCTTGGACCATGCCTTAGGGCATTTTGGCGCCTAGGTGGGCCATCATTCCAAGGCATTTTTAGGGATAATTTGGGACTATCTTAGATACCATTTTTGGACACTACTTGGACCACCTTGACCATTAGTTGAGGGAGGTGTTTGACTACTATTTGGGACTCGTCTAGGGTAGGTCTAGTTAATAAATTTTCACTTCTAATTTTGGGGAAAACATGGGAAAATGAATGAAGGAGCAATTAAATTCACCTTATGGCCTTTCATTTATTTTTCTTATTTCATTTCACTCACTTCCCGGGTTTGTGAAAATTCAGGGCGTGACAGGTAAAAAAATCATATAGGATATAATAGTCCTCCTAATCATATGAATTGTATTGTCATCTCTATCGAACATGTTACTCATAGGGTTAGGTTCCAATGCATTCATTGATAGTAGCTTAAGGATACCACTATATATTTATGAAAGCAAAAGTTATTTATTATATATTATTTTCATCCATGTTATTGTATGATTATATTTGATTCTCAGATGACATCATTTAATCCACTTGCTATCATCCTAAAAGATAACAAGTTGATTGAGTCTAATTATGTGGATTGAAAACGAAACTTGGACATTATACACACAGCTGAGGGGTACAAGTATGTGCTCACTACAGACTGCTCATACCTTCTAGGTGTTAATGCACCCCAATAGGACATTGACCACTATGCAAGGTGAGTCAAGGTTGATGAGATGGCACGATGCTATATTTTGGCTTCAGTGTCAAATATATTATAGTATCAGCATCAAACTTTACAGAGTGCTAGGGATATTATCCTTAACCTCAAGGAAATGTTTGGGAATTAGGAGCGTCCTGCTAGACAAACTTCCATGAAAGCTCTCATGAACGCTAAGATGGTAGAAGGAACTCCAGTAAAAGAACATGTTTTCAAAATGATCGATTTTTTAAATGTACTGTATATTCTGAGGGCTAAAATTGATGCTGAGTCCCAAGTTGATATTATCCTTAAGTCGCTGCTTGACTCTTTTAATCAGTTTAAACTTAATGACAATATGAATAAAATGAATTTGACTTTAGTTGAACCTCTTAACTCTTTACAAGCAACGGGGGTATTATTAAAAGCCATCCTAGTGCTCATATGGTTGGGGGTTCTTCTTCCAAGCCTAATCCTAAAAGAAATGGCAAGGGAAAGAAGAAAAAGAATCCCAAAAACTCCAAGAGAAATATAGGTCCTAACGGGGGTATAAGCAAAAGAAAAAAAAAAAAAGGGCGAATTCTAACCCCTAAAGGAAAATGTTTCCATTGTGGGGTCATAGGGCACTAGAAGAGGAATTGTCTAAATTATCTAGCCAAGAAGAAGATCTCTGGTATAATCGAATCACTAGTCATCGAAGTAAGCTATATAGCGGGTACTTTAGATTGCTGGTGTATTAACTCTGGTGCAACTAATCACATTTGTAATTCATTACAAGGGGTTCAAGGAGACTAGACGGCTAAATGATGGAGAGATTATCTTGCATTTGGAAACACAAGAAAAAGTTGATGCGGTGTCGTTAGGAGTAGTTACTTTATGTTTTTCTTCAAATAAAACATTAGTTCTTTATGATTGTTTATATGTGCCTAGCATTAGAAGAAATTTGTTATCAGTTTCGAATTTAATAAAACAAGGTTATTCAGTTTCTTTTAATTTAATTGTTGTTATCAAATGTAATGGTTCCTTTATATGTCCTGGCACAATAGTTAATGGTATTTATTTGATTACTCATAAAGTGTATGAGATATATGACACCGAAAAGAACGATTATTCAAAGAACTTGCCATTTAAAGGAACTGCTTATTCTACTAATTCAACTTATCTTTGGCATTTGAGGGTGGGTCATATTAATTTAGATAGGATTAATAGATTGGTTACGGAAAATCTTCCTTAGTTATTGTGTATCCTAATTGGAAGAAAAAATGACTAGGAGACCCTTTTCGATAAAAGGAAACAATGCCAGAAAATTATTGGAGTTAATTCATACTGATATATGTAGACTCTTGAATGTTAGGGCTAGAGGAGGATATGAGTATTTCATCACCTTCACTAATATGGTTATGTTTATTTGTTACGCCATAAGTCATAAGCTTTTGAAAAGCTCAAAGAGTTTCGGGCAGAAGTGGAGAAACAATTAGACAAAGATATTAAATCACTTCGATCAGATTGAGGTGGATAATATCTCTCTAGTGACTTCAAGAAGTATTTGTTGGATAACAGGATTCTATCCCATTTGTCTAAACCTGGCATGCCTCAGCAAAATGGTGTAGCTGAAAGAAGAAATACGACTCTTTTAGATATGGTGAGATCAATGATGAGTTATTCAGATTTACCTATTTTCCTTTAGGGATATGTGTAATATCTCGACCCAATTAGGCAAAGTAAATTACTTTAAAATCGCTTTTATGAGCTTAATTATATATTAATTTCTTTGAAATCTTAAATTGAAACTAGTAGGCCGTAAATGCTACAATTAGTACACGAAGAAAATTGAGCAAAATAGAGCACGGCACAAATAAAACAAAAATTTAATCAAATTTGTCGATAAATATAAAATATTCTTGGTCAAATAAAACACGATATAAAATGTCAAAAATAAAAAGTATGACATAAAAAAAATTTAGCACACAAAAATTAAAAAGCAAGGTGAGAATATTAAAGAATTTTTAAAGTGATTAAGACCCAACTTCAAAATTTGACGAATGATGCCTAAATTGCCAAACAAGGCATAAGTAAGAAAAAAGGGAAAAAATGAGGCACAAAGGGTGGCCAAAGGGTTTGAACCCTAGACCAAAAAAAGAAGAGAAACCTAAAGCCCAAAAATAATATCAACTAGGTTACAAGCACTATATGCTATATAATGGATAAGATATGTATATATGCCTTAATAAGTTCCAAATCAGCATGCTCAAAATTGAGGTGCCAGCACCCTATTGGGCCACCTCCTCACCCAGTTGCATAACATGCAACACATCAGCCCATGTCAACCCTACATGTGTATGTGTGCGTGTATATATATATATATAATAACATGTATATATATGTATTGTGTGTGTGTGTGCTGAGCATGCACTATGTGTGAAGAAAACAAACCAAGGTATGCGTGTTTAGTGTGTGTCTGTCATGCATGTGCATATAGAGAGAGAGAAAGAGAGAGAGTGAAGAAGGAAGAAGAAGAAAAATAAGAGAAAGGAAAGCTTAGCATATAGGAAATCCAACAGAGCCTAAGGAGGAGAGGAAAGCCATTGTTGAAGGTATAAACTTTGAAAACTTGATTTTTCCTCTCTTAAGAAATATGAGTAATATAGCATTGTTGGGATTATTTTCATGATACTAAGCTGCATGCATGTGATTTTCACACATGCTAGTGAAGAATAGAAGCAAATTAGCATGGTTTAGCTGGGGGAAACTGTGACCACCATTGAAGTACCTCCGAACAACCCAGACTTGAACCAATGTTGATTTAGCTTATTTTTGACACTTAAAACTCCAACTAGACACTGTAAGGGTTATAAAAACCCTAGGCCATGATCAAAACCATCAAAGGAAGGCCATGAAAAACTGAATTGGAGACACCACGGTCCAAAGACCTAACCTCTGAAATAGAACTCTAAACTTGATTTCTGGAATAAGGATTGAATCCCCATGGTGTGAGGGTTTGGCTACATGGATAGGGAATTGATTGGATAGCCATGATTGGAATAGGGATAGCTTCTTCCTGAAATGAGACCTTGTTTGCTATTTGGTTTTTAAATAATCAGAAGAAAAAAAAAAAAAAATCTGTGGCCCGTGGGTTTCGAACCCCTGAGCATGTGCATGTGTAGCACTTAATCCACATGTGCAAACCACTGTGCCACTGAGGCACTTGGTTAAAATAATACTTAAATAAATATATAATAAAAAATAAAATAATTAAAATTAATAAATTATTCCCGTTGTTCGAATAAAATAAAAAAATAGTGTAACCCAACATTTTTGGGTATTCCGAACTCAATGGCTTGCAAAATTAAATATCGAAAAATGCGAATGGTCAAACTGGGTTAATCCCAAAAATGTCCTGAAGGCCAAATAAAGATATTGAACTACTTCTAAAAATTATGAGAATACGTACCTTCGAGTTTTTTGACATTTTGAACTCAACGGTCGAATCTATTTTGCCAAATTAAACATCTAAAATACTGATATATGAAATGAGCTATATTTATGACACTTTAAAAATTCAACGATACTACCAAGAGGGAGAAAAATAAGCCCATAGACTTAAAATACGACACATGAGATTGAAAGATAGTAAATTCATAAATAAAATCAAATTAAGTTTATGAATGATATCAAACTAAATAATATTTCCTGATTTATAAGATCTTCCAAGGGGAAAGAAAAAGAAGACTGATTCCTCGTGAAAGGAGGATAAGCTATTTTGATGTAAGTAAACCTGAACTCTAGCATTTGGTATTCCTAGCTATGTCACAGTTTATTTCCTTAATGGTGCCAATTTGTACTCCATACATACCTGTCATTGTTAATCTCCACAATTTGATGCTTGTTCTACATTGTGGATTTGTTGATAATTTGATTGCCAATATCCTAATGTGATTACTTGTTCATTTCTATACCTTGCTTGGATATTGAAAATTTTTTATGCCTCTCACTATTGAGAATTTTCTATTCCATAAATATGTACATCGCTTGTGAAATTTTGACGATCATGATATTATTATGAGTGCTTGGAGTTGTGATCTGTCACAACGTCCATCTGATTCACAGATGCTTTTGGACCTATGGGTCGTTGTTTCGGAATGATGCCCAACACTTAGTCCATGGAGGACATGATATATGTATAGAGCTCTAGTACTATCCAGTAGCCCGATAGTGGGGTGGACCTGCATGAGTGCTTTTGTGAGTATGTTGAGCCCTATTTGTGACAGCATCTGTTCTGTTAGTATCTCATATCGTTTATTGATATTCTGATGATGCACTCATGGATTATTAATATGCCTTGCAAGCCTATCTTGGATATGTTTGATGATGTACTCATTGATTATTGATATGCCTTGTGAGCCTATCCTTGGATATCTGATGATACATGATTTGATTGATTATATGCTTGCTTGCCTATCATTGGACTTGAATTGCTATCTTGTGATTTGTGCCAGCTAACTATTGTATAGGCCAATTCCTATTGTTGATTTGCTTGTTCTACCTTAGGATGTGCCTTTGGGACCTACGGGTCATTTTATTGATTCACATTCTTGGTGACTGGCTACTGTGATGTTCTATCTTTCGCATGCTACTGTGATATTATCCTTTACTTGCTATTGTTCATTATCCTTATTTTTGGACTAACCCTAACCCATGGTAGAGCGAGGGAATTTACTTATTGAGTTAAGTTAGCTCACTCCAGTTATGACATTTTTTTTTTCAAGACAACAAACTGCAAAAGGACCATCAGCGTACACATCGAGTAGACGCCACATTTTGCTACAAATTGTCCTTTTGTAAGTATGGTGGACACATTTGCTATCATTGTAATAGACTAAGTGTAGTGTAGTCTTAGTTCTCCCATGTGTCCACGTGTTGGATATGTTTTTGTTTTTGAGGGTTTGTGAACTAATCACTTAGTTTTATTTTGGTATGTACAAGTATACTCTGATGATGATATTAGATTAGCTAATGACATGACATACAATTGATGATTAATTAAGTAATGTTTTAGATTCTTCGGCAGGGGACACTTGTAGGCTGCTGCCCTCGGTCGCGGGCCCGTAATCTGTACGAGACGGGTTACGGGTCGTGAAAATATGCACTTGAGATAACAGTATATATTCTGAACTCAGTCCCAACTAAGTTTGTCCCTAAGACCCTAGTGGCACTTTGGACTAAGCAAAAGCCAAGTCTGAATCATTATCGGATCTAGGGGTGTCCAGTCTTTCTATTGAGGGAAAGACTGATAAATTGGAACCAATATTAGAATTGAGTTATTTCGTGGGCTATCCAAAGAGAACAAAAGGTTGGTTGTTTTATAATCCTAGAGAGTTGAAAGTATTTGTCAGCACGAATGTTGTCTTTCTAGAGGATGATTATATTATGAGCTAGCAGCCCAAGAGTAAGATCAACTTGGAAGAGATATCAGATGTCTCTTCAGTTCCTCAAGCAAATATTTCTAATATTGGACAAAATACTCCTCAAACCACTACTCCAACACCTCCTATTACACAAGAGCCACGTCGTAGTGGGAGAATTATCAAGCCTCCTAGTAGGTACATACTCTTAGGAGAGTCAATCTCTGATGAACATGTTTTAGATCTTAGTAACTACGATGAAGCCATTTCTAATAAAGATTCGGGACAATGGCAACATGCTATAAAAGCTAAGATAGAATCTATGTATTCCAATCAGGTTTGGGAACTTATGGAACCACTTGTTAATATTAAGTCCATTGGATGTAAGTGGGTCTACAAGAGAAAAAAAAGACATGATGGTTCAGTTGAGACTTATAAAGCTAGATTAGTGGTGAAAGGGTTTACTTAGAGAAAAAAGTGATCGATTATGAGGAAACTTTTCACCAGTTGCTATGCTTAAGGCTATTCGGATTCTCTTATCCATTGTAACTTATTTTGATTATAAAATTTGACATATGGACGTCAAGACGACTTTTCTTAATGTCTATGTTGAGGAAGACATCTATATGATGCAACCAGACAATTTTGTAGCAAAGGGCTAAGAGCATATGGTATGCAAGTTGTATAGGTCTATTTATGGACTTAAGGAAGCTTCCTGAAGTTGGAACATTCGATTTGATCAGGCAATCAAATCATTTGGTTTTGATCAAAATTCGAATGAACCTTGTGTGTATAAGAAGTATGAAGGAAGCATGGTGACATTCCTTATTCTATATGTGAATGAAAACCTACTCATTAGCAATGATGTATAAGTGATCTCTACAGTTAAGGTTTGGTTAGCAAAATAGTTTGATATAAAGGACCTAGGAAAAGCTAGCTATATCTTCATGATCAAGCTTATACAAGATTAGAAAAATAGGATGTTAGGCTTATCTCAGGCTACATATATAGATAAGATTCTTGTCAGATTTTTAATACAAGACTCTAAGAAAGGCTTGTTACCTTTCAGACATAGAGTACCTATTTTTAAGAATCAGTGTACTAAGCATATGAGGAAGTTGAACACATGAAGGTGGTTCCTTATGCTTTGGTTGTAAAAAGCCTTATGTATGTTCTAGACCAGATATATGTTTTGCAGTAAGCATGGTTAGTAGATATCAATCTAATCCAGGACCAAACCATTGGACCGTCGTTAAACATATACTCAAGTACTTGAGAAGGACTAGAGACTATATGTTGATTTATGGAGACAGTGAGTTCATTCCAGTTGGATATACAAATTCTGACTTTATGTTAGATCAAGACTCTAGAAAGTCAACTTCATGATATGTGTTTACTCTTGGTGGTAGAGCTATTAGTTAGAGGAGTATTAAGCAACAGTATATTGTTAACTCAACTAATGAAGTAGAGTGTGTAGCCGCTTCAAAAGTAGCTAAAGAAGCAGTTTGGCTCAAGAAGTTCCTTCTAAAACTAGGAGTGGTACTATAGGCATAGTCACCTATAGTTCTTTACTGTAATAATAGTAGGGCTATAGCTCAATCCAAGGAGCCAAGGAACCACAAGGGTGAGAAACATATTGAGCACAAGTATCACCTCATTAGAGATATCGTTCAATGATGAGATGTTATCGTCATCAAGATTGCATATATAGACAACCTACCTAATCCTTCACTAAGGCTCTACCCTTTAAATCATTTGAGCTTTATGTAGATAAGATGGGGGTGTCAGGTGTAATGGGATATGGATGTGAATCCAAGTGGGAGTTTGTTAGGATGTATGCTTTCACATCTATGAACATTTTGCTATTATTTAATAAATTTAATTTTTTATTATTGAGTTTCATATTATCATTTATGTGGATGTTGTCATTTTATACCATAAGATGGTTAGTCCTTGAATTGTTATTGAAAATAGTTCATGTATATAAAGGAGATTTATGTACAGGAGATATGAACTTATGATCAAGTAATTCTAGAATTGTTCGCAGTCATTAATGAGACTAGGCATCTTGTTTGTAAGACTATAATACACTTGACCTCTATGTGATAGAGTGATTTATCTCAACTAATAGAGTAGTGGACTCTGGATTATTGTATTGGTGTAGTTGGAATACACTGAACTGGATCACTATAAGAAACAAATCATATAAAACTGTCATCTTTGACGTGATTCTTATATTCACTATTCGTAATAAGCTCTTAATTTTGAGAGAATAGTGGACTCAAGTTTTTAATGGTGGTGATTTAGAGTTATCAATGAGTGAGGTCTCTTAAATCAATACCTCGGTATCTTGAGAAATCATTGTTTAGATTGTGGGAATACAAATTTTCAAGATGCAATCTACATTCTCTAAATTAGAGAGAAAGATATCACCAATATATTAATTTAATTGATTAATCACTGAAATTTGGATTCGATTTTTTCAATAAATTGTTTACTAAGATGTTGACAATTTAATAATGATTACTAATTAGCGAATTAATTTGTAAAATAATTAGGAATTGGTTTGATGGTATACGAGCCAAAATCTTAATTATTGATCTCCAAGTACAGAGGTCCGCTGTATATGTTTAGTAATTTTAGGTTTTTCTCTATTTCACAAAATTAGAGTGCAATTCTAATTATTTAGTAGAATTATTTAGTCTTTAATTAATTAAGAGTTAATTAAAAATTAACTGACTAATTGAAACTAATTTGGTTGGATCCTAAATCCCTCATTTTGTCATAATTTTGCGAACCCCTATAAATATTATTTTTCTGTGAAAGAGTAAAAGAGGAGTCCATTCTCGTCTTTGGTATATGGTTTGCACGGAGAAAAAAGAGGAGAAGACCAAGAGGAGGGAGAGAAAGAAGACTGCATCGATCTTTTTAAGAAGACTTCTTCAACAATCAAAAACAGTATAATTCTAACACCTTTTTTTAAGGTTATATGATTCATGTAAAGAAAATATACAATTTTATTTTTAAAATCGCTTCTGTTATAATTACAAATACAACAATCAGTAGTAGCCTCTAAGATCTGATTCGGTACTAGTAAATTCGATATACATATATATATATATATAGGTACTAGTGAATTCGATATACATATATATATATATATATATATATACACCAGACTAAAAGATTCATAATATTTAAGATTTTTTAAAAAAAGAAAAAATTCAGTATATATATATAGAATTATACATACATATATATATATATATGCTCTGGATATCTATAATACAATATATGCTAGTATTAAAATAAGAATGCCGACCTAGGGAAGAGTTTTAAAGGTGCCGTGGAGGAAGCTTTGCGTTGCTTTCATTCCAACAACCTGTAAAATTACAAAGCAGTATGAAGAAAACAAATAGTGTGCCCAAACAGAAGTAACAAGGGGGGATGTTCAAAGCCACTTGAGTATGTTCCCTTCATGCCCAAAACTAAACCCTTCGTGCACTGTGTACTGTGTACTGTTGGGAATGAATTGGGAAACTCACTGAAAGAAATACACCCCTAGTTATTTTTTATTTCTATATTATTATTATTATTATTATTATATGATGAAATAGAAATAGAAATAAATATTTGGATAAATTACATTGAGTTCTCTTAAAATTTTTATCTCATATTTTTCTTACAAATATACAGATACCTCTCTTCTGTCCATTTTTATTTTCAAAATGACGAACCTATCCCTTTTATTTCTTTATTTTACATTTTTTCAATTTTGATCAATTTTTTTGAATTTTTTTTAAAGATTTTTGTATTTTTTTTATTTAAAAATAAATTTAAGGTAAATAACTTATTTTTATTTTATATAAAATAAATTAAACGTTTTTATCAATATTTATTTGAAAAACGAAAAAAATTGGTCAAAATTTAATAATTTGAAAAAAAAATTTATGAAAAGAATAGTTTTGTCACTTTAAAGGAAAAAAATTGATAAGAGGGAGGTATCTGTATATTATTATATAAAATAGGGGAAGTAAGTGTAATTTCAGAAATCTCAAGAGAGGTTAGTATAATTATCATAAACCTCAAAAAGAGATCAGTGTAATTTACTCTAAATATTTTGGTGTTATTTTCAGTTGACAACGATTAGAATTGAATTCACTAGTACCTATGTTCAATTAATGACTCATGTGAGGAAAATGGACATGTTTTAATATTGAAAGAATACTAACCAGTAGAATATGGCATGCCAAATGTTGTTAAAAGTGGGATCTACTTCCAATTCAAATCATATTTCCAGATTTAAAGCTAAACCTTGGTCCTTACTTTCTCCGAGCATCCATCTACTTTTCCTATTAACAATGAAGCTTAGAACAATTATTGCATATATATATATATATATATATATATATATAGAGAGAGAGAGAGAGAGAGAGAGAGAGAGAGAGAGACCAAACTTGCTGTGACTCAAGCAAGTGGTATTATTGATACAGGGACAGTTGGATTTGGCACACAATAAATAAATTAAGCATTTAAAATAAAAGTAAATACTTGTAAAACCATTGGCATGAACATGTGATAGTTATGCATAACTACCTACATCTCATAGTTCTAAACAAAAGCAATGCGCCTGTATTTTTGCACATACACACACAAACACAATACTGGTCCATAAAACAAAATATTTGAAATTTTCCTTTTTTCTATTGGTATTTTTAAAAATGAGGATTTTGTCCTTCCCAATTTTTTTCCCCCTATTTTCATAAGATTTTTTTCTCAAAATTTCAATATTTAGTCTTTCATCCTAACCATATACTGTGTGTGTTAGTGTCTATTTATGTATATATATATATATATATACACACACACACACACACAAATATATTCATAATGCAATCAATTGGTTAATTTTTCAGTAATTGTAGTCTGAAAAACAAAACAGTAGTAGATCATAAAGAGGGGAAATTTTTATATGAAGCAGGTCACCTGATCCATGAATTCAATAAATCACATTCTATCATACAGATAAATATTACTTTTATATATTTCAAAAACAAAATGTCATATCATTTGACATGGGACATGTCTCGCCAACAGACCCATCTATGAAGAAATTTCTCATAAAAAAGACGAGAGTGGAGGGTGCGAAGAGAGCAGCAGGAAAGGAACGCATAAGGTAGGAGAGAGAGGAATAATCGTGTGGGGCAGCTACACAGCGAGGAGGAGAGGACTGAAATGCAGAAACTGGAAATAAAGAAAGAGAGAGGTCGTGCTGTCAGAGAAGACCTGTGAAGGCTTCAGATTAGATTCCCACATCAGGAAAAATACGATTAATATTCGATCTTTTGATAACCCCAACGGCCCCGCCCACTCCATCCCACCATCTCGTGAATCTCTCTCTCTCTCTCTCTCTCTCTCTCTCTCTCTATATATATATATATATCTATATTCTTATGTAGTTACTGATATACATATATTCTCTTGGCGCCTTGCCCAATACATTCGGCTTGTCGACTCTCCAGTCTCTTACTTACATGCCCATACGTTTCCCTTTGTCCACTTACAGTTGATGTAAACAAGATTGACTTCATTAAGCTACTTCATTAACATTGCTAATTATATAATATGATTAATATAAGACATTTTTTTTTTTATTTTCTATCAACAACTAAGGCTAGCTTTTCCGTTGTGATAAATTTAGAGAGAGATTCACTGTATATATGTATGTATGTATGTATCGAATTGAATAAGCTTAGAGGAACCTCCTTATATAAGAGAATCAAAGAGAGTCTTAAACAATAAAAGAAAAGAAAAATAAAAAAGGCCTAAACTTAATACACTTAAACAAACTATAGTCTCCTAGTTTTTCATAGCGTCCTAATTTCACTACCAGTCCGCCCCCCTCAAACTCAAGGTGGAAAACGAGATATCGACTTCAGT
Source organism: Nyssa sinensis (assembly GCA_008638375.1). Classification (NCBI taxonomy): domain Eukaryota; kingdom Viridiplantae; phylum Streptophyta; class Magnoliopsida; order Cornales; family Nyssaceae; genus Nyssa; species Nyssa sinensis. The sequence goes on along the minus strand of CM018044.1, from coordinate 27,372,196 downwards.
TTAAAGACAAGATCACGAAGATGTCCTAGAGGATGAGATTTAGTAAACAAGTCTACGAGTTGATCAGGAAACTAATGGAGAGAAGGTGAAGAGATCCATGAAGAAGATGATAACGGAAAAAATAATAATCAATCTCTATATATTTCATCCGTTTATGAAACACATTATTATGTGCAATCTGAATGACACTCCTATTGTTACAGTAGATAGGAGTGGCTTTAGGAAGAGAGACCCTCATGTCCTATAACAACCAACGAAGCTTTGAAGTAGTATCAGCAAGAACATGGTACTCAGCCTCAATGTTGGATCGAGTAATAACGGTTTGTTTCTTGCTACACCATGAAATAAGAGAAGTGCCAACCAAAAAACAATAACTAGTAGTGGAGTTGCAATCTGTAGGGTCCTTTGCCCAATCTACATCAATGTAGGCATAGAGATAAAGAGGACATTGGGAGGAAAAGTGAAGACAATGAAATTGAGTCCCTTTAAGTTAGTGAAAGATGCAAAGCACAGCAACAACGTGACTCGAGCGAGGTACTGCCATGAATTGACTCACTTAATGAACAAAATAGGAGATGTCAGGATGAGTAATAATAAGATAGACTAGACTGCCAACTAACTGTCGATACAATGTGGGATCATAAAGAAGTTCATCCTCATGAAGAGTAAGTCGAGCATTGGGTTCTATAAGAGTGTCTATGATATTGTGGCCGATCAGATTGACCTATGAGAGTAAATTAGATGTATACTTGGCTTGTGTCAAATAAAGTCCATTAAAGGCTGAGGAGATCTCTAAACCAAGAAAATAACTGAGAGGACCCAAGTCCTTCATCTCAAACTGCTGACTGAGAAAGTGCTTGAGCTCCTGAATGCCATGAAGATCATCCCTAATGATGATCATATGATCAACATAGAGCAACAAAAGATTGGTTCCTTGAGGGGAGCGACGAATAAAGAGAACGGAGTCATAACAACTGTTGGATAAGCCAAGCTAAGAAATAATACTACTGCTAAACTTGGCAAACCAAGCTCGAGGAGCTTGCTTTAGGCTATATAGAGCTCGACCCAATCAAAAAACTTGGTGAGAAGAATGAGAGAGACCAGAAAGAGGCTGCATATATACCTCTTCATGTAAATCGCCATTGAGGAAGGCATTTTTTATATCCATCTAGAAAAAAAACCACTGACGAGAAGCTACAAGGGCCAAAAGGATACGAACGGAAGAAAGACAAACAACATGAGCAAAGATCTCCTCATAATCAATACCATATTCCTAAGTAAAGCCTTAGGCCACAAGTTGAGCTTTATACTTTTCAATTGTTCTATTAGATCAAGTTTTGATTTTATAGATCCATTTTCACCCTACCACTAACTTTTTTAGACGCAAGTCAACTATCTCCTAAATACCATTATTCAACAATGCATCAAATTCCTCCCACATGGCAACCTGCCAGAGGGGATCAATAGAAGCCTCATGATAAGAGTGAGGTTCATGTAAGGATGCTAATCTATGAAAACATTAATAATCATGAAAATGTGAAGGAAGTGATCTCACCTTGGTGAAGCGACAAATAACAAAATGAAAGTCAATAGGATCCTTAGGTAAGATAGGAACTGGAGACACATAAGGCTTAGTAGTATGGTCATCCGTCATGGAATACTGAACTGGAAAAGACTCCTGAAATAGAGAATAAGTAGGAGGTGAGAAGACACGAGACATAGGTAGTGCCTAAATAGAGAATAGAGGAAAAGAGGTCATGTGAAAGGAGTGCCATATCGTTTTAAAATATCTCGAAAAGTAGATTGAGTGTATTTGGAGGCATTATCAGATAAAAAAAAACTTTAATGCACCTGGAAGCAAATTCACTATAAATATTAAGCAATTCAGAACGTGATTTCATTAAGAAAACTTAAGTATAACGAGAGAAATCATCAGCAAAAATCACAAAATATCATGAGCCATTCATACTAGAAGTAGAGGAAGGACCCCACACATCAGAATGAACAAGACCAAATGGTATAGAAGAAATTGACTCACTATTATTAAATGGTAATGCTGGTTGTTTTCCAAGTTGACAAGACACACAATCAAATGAACTAGAACATAGACACTAATCATAACAAACCTCTAGATACTAATAATTTGACTCTAGGTAAAGAAACATGGCATAGACGTGAGTTCCAAAAGGGCTATGGATGATAATGAAGAGACTGCAGCTGAAACACCTAAAACTAGAAGATGTAAGGATGAGAGCTCAAACATACGACCAACTCTACGCCTAGTTCCAAGTATCTATCTCATTTGTGGTCCTACACAACAACAGAGGAATAAAATATTACACGATACCTAAGTTCACATAGTTGACCAATAGAATTGAGATTAAATGATAATGTGGGCACATGAAAGACATTAGGAATAAACAAATGAGATAGAGAAATATTGCCTATAGATTTTATGGGTATAGATAAATTTTCAGTCATGAGAATGATAGATTGATGTGATAAGGGAACTTGAGTAGAAAAATAAGTGGGAGATGAGGTTATATAATTAAAATAGGTAGAATCAAAGAGCCAAAATGAAAACTTACCTAGCAGAACTACAAGGACAAAGGAAGATGCATTACCAGAGCAGGATATAACTTGACTGAAAAATACCTCCAAGTTAGCTGAAGATAACAGAAAAGTGGATTCCGAAGAAAACTTGGTGCTGGTAGAATTCGAAGGTGTAGCAGATGTAACATGCTTAGCATAATCGACAACAACAATAGTGGACGGTTGTCGTCGCCAGCACTTTTCAATAGTGTAACCATAGCATCAGCAATGGCAACACCTGGGTCATCGAGAACTAGAGGGAAAACTAGAAGAAGAATGAGCAGCAAAGAGAGATCCAAACTGAGAATGTTAAGGGCGTAAGGGAGGTCCGAACTTTAGAGAATGCTAAATATGCTGAAGAGGGCCAGAAGAGGCAGCTAACACAGTTTGAGCTAATGCGGTATGCAGTGTCTGAAGGTGAGTTTCCTTTTGAAGAAGTTCATTGAAAGCTTGATTTAATGAAGGGAGTGGTGAACAATGTAGAAGTTGCCCACGTATTGGCTCAAAATCACTATGTAATGCCATGAGAAACTGATAGAGTCGGTGCTGATTTCTACGTGTAGCGAAAAGTTAAGCATTATTTGGGAACTTTCAAGAGGGATTTGAGAGAGAGTTGGTCTCATAAGTACTGGATACGGGAAATAAATCATTAATAGTCTACCTATGTTCGTGCTTCAGGTTGTAGAGATCCATCATAAGCTAGTACTCATGAGAACCATCCATAAAAGAGTAACGGTAAGAAAGCATTTCCTAAACAGTCAGAGCATCATCATAACTACCAAATAAGGTTGCAATAGAAAGGATTAAAATGTTGCAAAACCACGTAATAATTTGATGATGATCGTTATCCCAATCAATCAAGTGAGTACGAAAAGCCTCATCGGTCTTAGAAGCCCTTTGGTTGGTTTAGTAATATAGCCAATAACATAAAGCCAAATCTTACACCCCTTTGAGAAACTTGTGCATCGATTGACCAAATAGTATAGTTAGTTCCATCCAAAGTGGTGTGAATAGGCTGGGTAATGTCAAACTTATCCATGGTAGTGTAAAAAAACCTCAATAATAATAAGATATAAGGAAAACTCAAATATTAAAGAAAAAGTAGACGAAAGAGACCCAAAAACTAGAAAGAATAGGCCTAAAAATCTTATGAACTAGTCTAAACCGATTAATAGGGCCATAAATTGGTCGGCTAAAAATTTTGTTGAACCGGCTGATTATGTTACCCTAGCCAATGTGGCACTGATGTGGTTACTAATGTGGCTGACACGTGTGCTGCTAGGGCTAATGTGGCGTAGTAGCCTTTTGTTTTGGTGCGTGGGCGATGTGTAAACATCACTATGGCAGTATGTTGTAGAAAGTTTAGGGGGCGTGTGACGACGCGTTTTTGAGTGATTCTTGTGGCACTAAAAAGTATGTTTCTTGTACTTTCCATTGATGTGATTGAAAATATGAAAGAGTACCTTCTAATCGAAAACGTGAGTGACAATGCGTTCCAAGGCTATCACAATGATTCTTGATGGTACGATGATCTACTTTCCAGAGTTATACAATTAGAAGTAATTGAGAAGAGCTCCAAAAAGAAGACTTAGAGCCTGTGCTCTAATACCATGATAAATTTAGAAAGAGAATCACTTTATATTTATTGAATTGAATTAAATAAGTTGTATAGGGGACCTCCTTATATAGGAAAGCCAAAAAGAGTCCTAGATAGAGAGGGAAAAGGAAAACAAAGGGACCTAAACCTAATACACTTAAACACACTATAGTCTCCTAGTTTCTCGTAATGACCTAATTTCACTAACACACTACAACTCGATAGCTATATCTATATGATAATCAATGTGATCATTACCAAGCCAAACAAAGAAATGAAAGTGCTATCTCTTTAAGTTGATTATTTAGTTAACACTTGACATAATCCACCAATTTTAATGTTAGAGAAGCTTAATTACCTTGACTTGGAATTTATTTTTGTTGGGCTAGCCTAACTAATAAACTCATGTGTTCTACTCTCACTTCTCCCACTACGAACGAAAATGTGTAATTTATTTCTTCTTCTCAACTTTGAGTTAAACTTTATCTCTTGTAATTATTAGATAATTAAATATTTGTTAAGTTTTCTCAAGATTCAGAATTGAAAAAGTCCAATAACCTCTAAAGCAAATAAATCCATTTTTCAAAAAGCCATCTAGTCTCTATATCAATCTAATTTGAACCCTACTTTAGCGTGGAGCTTCATTTCTTTTAGTACAACCATGGAGTGCGGGAAAATTCTACATGTGTGTTTGTGTATGCATTGAGCCTTGAATCTGGGTCACATGAGTCCCTATTTTAGTGATGAGTTTAAAGTTTTCACCTCTCATTGAGAGAGAGAGAGAGAGAGAGAGAGAGAGAGAGAGGTAATAACACTTGGGCATATATGAGTTTGATCTATATCTTAACACATTAATTTGAAAAAAAATCAAATTGTTATATATGAATATAACTTATAATTTAATAAAAAACTAAAAATATAGCTTGAATTTTAGAAACATTATAGCATGTGAAAATAAATCAAATATAATGGATAATGTAATAGAAAATAATTGAATGAAAGTTAACCCAATTAGATAATAGAATCTATTGATAATTCCAAAAATAGTATTAAACAAACATGACAAAAATTCAAAGCAATGACCGTTAAAAGGGTCATAAAGGAAATTTATTTTACTTTAACAACATGAGATACACAGTTAGGGAGATCAATAAGTTAATATTAACATAATTTTCTAAGAAAATTGGCATTATATATTGTATATAAATAACATGTAAATAGAACAAGATGTTACTTTATATATAAGAGCTTCAGGTATAAATAGTCAATGTTTAAGATATTTTCAATCACTCCATTAATCTCACACCATTAATTCAAAAATTCAGGTTTGTAGTTCAAACTGTGTAGATATATTCCACCCGAACAAAATAATAAATATAATAATGAACTAGAAAGTCAATTATGTATTAAAATATAGAATTTGGCTAATGGCAAAAGTCTATTGCTATGGAAAATTAGGAGCCTAGGTGTTTGGGTGATTGCCCAACTATCTAGAATTAAGAGAGCATCACCTAGGTGATTTGTTTATACTGGGGCACCCACGTGGGCACTCGTAACAACTATATTTAAAGGAATGTTAATTGAAAAGAAAAATAAAAGAAAAGAGGAATCAAAGTGAAATTAGATAAGTATAGAAAAAACTTTAAAATTGATATACCTTAAAATGGTCAAGGCCATAAGATCAGGACACATGGACAACCTAAGTCGCGAATTGGCTTAATCATGTCTTTGAAGGTCTGGATTCCCAAACTCCTAAATAAACTCTTACGATCTTCAAGCCTTGTGAGTGACCATCTCGTGCTGATGGAGTAACTAGAACCAAGTCTTTCATGTTAAGAAGTAGAAGACCTTGAGACTGAGTTCCATGTTTCAAAGAGATATTGTCATAACTGAGTCAAATCAATTCTCGAAGATATCTCTACAACAAGTATCTCTAAAATCCCATAAATCACTCACCAAATCCTACCAGAACAACCAATCTATGCCTATAAAGATAAGTCAAGGTATGGCCAAAAATCCTTAGTTTCATTGGCAATACACTTCTTACCTCTCATTGACTAGATCATCGTAGAGTTCTTCATCGTACTTTCTTCAGTGCCTTATGATCATCTGTTTTGTAGATTCATGACCTTAATCGTAGTTCTAATTGAACCAAACATTGACCATAACAAAACTTAATGGAAAAAAAATACAAATTAGAAAAATATACAAGAAAATTTTAAATAAAAAAATTAGGTGACAATTTACGGGGTTGGCCTTTGAGCAAAAGCTACATACCTTGTCATGTACATGTCTAACTTTTCATTAAAATGGTGCACCATAGCTAATTGAAGTCAATACTTTTTGGAAAGGAAATAGTGCCTTAAAGGTGAGATGTACAAGCCATTAAGGAACTTGGGTGACTTTTTGAATTTAATTAAAGTTGATCCTATTATTTCAAACTTGTGATGCACAGAAGGTATATTTAAATTAAAATCAATAATATATGTTTGATATTGTGAATTTGAGACAGAATTGAAAATGATTGAAATTAGACGCAAGTTACCTCAAAATTAAAACTAATGTACTTTCAATTTTAAAACCTTAAATTTTCAATGTCAAACACAATACGTCTTAAAAATGGAAATCAAATATCATGTGTATTAATAAATCAAGTAAAAGTCCATACAATTTGAGAAGACAAAAAAAAAAGTAATTTTATTATTTTAAAAAAGAGATATTTGTCTTCATTATCGCTTAAGTTAGAGCTCAATTTTCTAGCTCAAGTCACAAGTCAAGTAGTGGAGATCCACTAATAGACAGAAAATGAGAGTGAGACTAAAATGCGTGAATAAAGGTCTCATTACGAGACTTTCTCTTAAATTTGACTATTCATGTGAGATCCATGAATATTCAAATATGACGGTGATATCATCCGAGATCCATAAATATTTAAATATGAGCGTGATATCATCCGGTGAAATATTTTCATTGAACTTTTTTCACAAATGATGTGTTGGTTTAATATTACCTAATGTGACTCATGTAAAGTCAAATTATTGAATTTTAAAAATCTGATTGAAATTTAGAATGTATTGCATTGATACAATGTGCCCAAGCCAACAGTAAGAGTTACTATGTGATACGTCATAAAACGTTCTACTTAATCAACTTAAACACATGCTGAAAAGATAGTTCGATTTATATTTAGATCGGAAAGGGTATACCGAGGTGTACTTCGGTATACCGACCTCGGAACGATGGAATAAAGAAGAGACAAAAAGAATGACGAAAGCCTCATGATTACATTGCTATAGCCTGACAGACGGTGAGCCCTAGCCCTGCCAAAATGAGATACAGGTTTGAAAACTAGTTCTACAGGTACACGTGTAAAGGGAGCCGTGAACTTTGAAAGTTAGTGTGAACAGGAGATCCACCGCTTGTCAGACAAACTAACCGCTTCTCCATACTATAGATTCCATGAAGAAGGTATGTAGAGAGGATCTGTATCTGAATTATAATTTATTAAAGGCCCAAACCTTTGATAAGATAAAAGAGACTAATTTAACCATCGGAGAGGTTACCATCGGAACCTTTCTCGGTGGCTTTTTATATATCATTTCTTTTCAGGTACACAGTGACGGACAATTCCATGGCAAGCCAAAAATAGCTGCATCACTATGGTAGCACCATTTGCATTGTGCAATCCAACCTTTTAGAGAGAAATTTGATAAATTAGGGGTAGGGGGGCTTGTTAGTAATAATCTGAAATATGATGCTGCAATGAGTCAATGCTTGGCCGCGTGTCGTAAAACTCGGGATAGCTTGAGTCCAAACTCGTCCCGCCATTTGAAGAACAACTCTCCTTTTCAAAAACAAACGTAGACCGTTGAAGAAAGCTCCGGCATTCTTTTTGGTAACCACGTTTTTACGGGTTCTCAGCTCACCTCTCTCCCTATCTTTTCCACTCTCTCCAACATTATCTGATTTTGTTTTCTATTTTTTGAAAAGATGCTATTATTCAAATTTATATAAATAAGTGGAATTAAGTAACAACATAAATATAAAAACACATCTAATTTCTTATTATAAATTTATGAGTAATTTTTCCATATTTTCAAATAATTTATTATTTTGATTAACTAAATTAGATTAAAAATTATTATTTTTCCAAAATGTTTTGATATTTTTATATCAAAAGCTCGAAATTATCATAACAACTTTAAATTATAAATTATTTTAATATCAAATAATTTCCAATGGAGAATTAGTCAATCTGCAGCTTGATATTAGCACTAGGGGATGGTCAGTCACGTGACTTGAATGCGCGTTTAATTTGACCATAGTTGGGAGCGGGAGGCTGATGTGAGACAAAATGCGATTGCACAGTGTGGACCGCTTGGTCCCACCAACAGCTTACGTGCAAGATTCCCACGCGCATTTTTATGGGCGTGGGCGAACCAGTATTTTCCTTCTTTCCCACAAAACCACCCTTCATCTCAAACTTCATTACTTTCTTCCCTTCTCTTTATATATAAAAGCAATCTCCTTTTTATTCTCTCTCCTCTCTCTCTGTCTCTCATCTTATATTTGTGTTTACATATGTTAGACTCTCATTTTGGCTAGTAATAATGAGAGCTCCAAACATGGCGAAGATTACTGCATCTTTGGAGAGATCTCTGCAAAACTGTTCGCTAAACCAAAGTAGTAGCGGTAGCGGTAGCAGCGGCGGTTCAAACGCAGGAGTTGGCAGGTCTTCCACCTCAGATTCGCCGGAAAATCATCCTTTCTCCCACTCATCCGACACCACCTTGGAACTAAATTCCCAAATCTCACTCCCTTACCATTGGGAACAATGTCTCGATTTGAAGGTTTGTTTCCGCACACAACCACCAGAAAAGTAAAAAAAAAAAAAAAAAAAAACCATCAAAATCCTTTTCATGTCTTTCCCCTTCTTCCCTTTACATTATTAAATGCAAAATCCATATTAGATCTTGCACTCTCACCTTTTCTTCTTGCTTTCTCAAAGTTTCTCTTCTATAATAGCCTCCATTTGTTGTGTTGTCTTCCTTTCTACCTGGCCTTATCCTCTTTTGCCCCACTAGGAAAAGAAAAAAAGGGTTACAGAAACAAAAATCCTATAAAGGGCACATATAAGCCTTTTTCCGGATTAGTTTCGTGAATTTTTTTTAGTAACAGTAATGAGAAAAGAAAAAGAAAAGAAAAACTTGTCTGGGTTTTGATCATTTTATAGTCTTCTTTGATGGGTTCATGTTGCTTTTCATATATAGTCTGTTTGTCCTTCATATTTTTACTTTTTCATGATAGTATATTATTACTAGCAGTTTCTTCTTCAACATTCATGGCGGGTGTTTTTGTGTGGCAGACTGGGGAGATATATTACATAAACTGGAGGACAGGGATGAAAGCGGACGAGGATCCGAGGACGACGGCGGACACAGGGGGAGAATTCTATTCGGAGGAAGAGGATAGCTCGTACGATAGCGAAGGATCATCCAATTCAGAGTCTTCACCATCTTCTTCCAGAAATATTCAACAACAATATCATGAGACAGATGATGGTCAAAAAGATCATGCAGTACTGGTGGTGGCTGGCTGCAAGAGTTGCCTAATGTATTTCATGGTGCCCAAACAGGTTGAAGATTGCCCCAAATGTTGTGGTCAACTGCTTCACTTTGATCGATCCGAGAATGGCTCTCCATGAATGAGAATGATATATTCCATTAGATTTTTATTTTTATTTTCTGTTTAACTTTTTATCTCTTTCTTTTTAACTCATGTGCTTTTGAGAGATTCTCTCAGTGTGAATTGGTGCAATGAGACAAACGAGTTTTGGTTTTTCTATTATTTTTTCTTCGCCCTTCTGTTTCCATTATTATATTTGTTTTTAATTTTTTAATTAATGGTAGCAGAGATGAGTTAGGAGGGTCAATGAAAGAAGGAAGAAAGAATAATATTGGTATTCGGTAATGATTGGGACGTGCTACCACTGTGAATACAATTTTTGCTGTGAATATAATTTTTATTTTTATTTTTTCCTAATAAAAGTTTAACCTATGACAGTATGAACATTTTATTACATTAAATAATAATTCTTAAACAACAATTTTATAATTTTATTTGTGGAAGTGCATCAATAAGAAACTTGTCAAATTGGTTGCTGCTTTCTTTAAAAGTAGTTTTCTATTTTGGAGGTATAAGTAACCACAAAACAGAGTTTAAAATTTGTTTGGTTCAAACTTCTAGAAATAAGAAAAAGAGGAATTAACTTCTTTTGTTCCTTGTCAATATTTACAAATCACTCAAGATCAGATAAAAAAGTATGACAAAGTTAACTCAGTGATTAAAATTTAAAAAGACATCAATTTTTATTATTTTAATTTTTTTTTTCATAATTACCCTTTATTAGATTTGTAAAAAGACTATTTTGTTCATTATTCTCATCTTTTCCTTATTCAAATTCTAAATTATATATATGTGTATATATATATATGTGTGTGTGTGTGTGTGTAGTGTGAGTCTGTATATATCCTATATATGTGTGTATATATATATCGTATATATGTGTGTATCTATTTGTAATTGAAAGCGAACCGAAAAATGCAGAAGATCATGAAATTATTTCAAATCACAATCTCACTCCATTACCACACTATCAAAAGTGGTTGTTACAAGAGATAAATTTTCTTTGTATAATATCACTACAAGAAACAAGGGTTTTCGGTACGCTTAGCCGAGCGTAGCAAATAAAATCGTGGCTAAATGTCACCTTTTGCGACGAATGAAATACAGCGTTGCAACTAATGACTATGAACGACGCTATTAATACCAACGCCGTAAAACGTAGTAAAAAACTATTATTATCCACGTACTAGTGGGGCGTGGCTAATATTCATAATTAGCCACATTTACTCATCGTTACTAATAATTTCAGAATTAATAGGGGAGGAGTAAATAAAAGTAGTTTTAGAAACGCAGAAAAACAGTGGCCAATGTGAGGTTATTTACCACATTTTGAATGAATGTGGCCAATAAGTCCTAATTAGCCACATAATTGACTGTAGCTAATAAAAAATGAAAATAATTTTTTTTAAAAATAAAATTGGTAATAGATTTTCGTGGCAGGGAATTGCCAACGTTTTGTAGTGGTGGCAAACAATATTTTATCTGCCACGCTATAATACAGTGGGTAAAAACTAATATATGCCACAGTGTTTTTGACTGTAGCTAATAAGTTTTAATAGCTACATTTTGTAAATGTCGATAATGTTAAGGACACTTAAATAACCGTGTTTTAATCCCATCCCTTGCCACCTAATATTCATTTTCGCACTAGTACTCCTGTTATAGCAAAAATATTTTGGCTCTAGAACATTCCTTAGAGAAAATATCTTACGTCTTTCTCTCTCTCTCGCTCGAAACAATTCCACGCTCGAAATTGTTTTGCCCTCGATTGATCGGTCCATCTGCAATTCCTTGAAGGTTCTTTCGATGAGATGAATACATTACTTGGCCTTTGAAGCAAAAGTGACAGTTGAAGTTCCAATCACCTTTGTCTAAACTGGTTCGCGACTCTCTCTCTCTCTCTCTCTATCTCTGCATATCAGATTCAATTTTTTCTTATTTTTCCTCTTATTTGTCTTCCATTCTCATTCTCTTTAGTTTTATGTATTTAGTCTTGGCTAGAACCTTGCTATTTGGAGTGGATTGAAGAAGGGTTCCTCTTAATCCATTCACGTTGTCGTTTGTGGGTTGACAATTTTGTGCTCAGGTTAGCTTCTTCACTTCTTCTTTTAGTTCAGGAGTTAATAGGGATTTGGATTTGGATTTGATTGAGAGATGTGTTTATTTTGTTAGGTATGATCAAGGCTTTTTTTATTTCTTTTGTATTATGATTTGATTGTGTTTCCTTGTTGTGTCTCAAGTGGCATCTAAAAAGGAAAATTGTCACAGATGTACATGGAAGACAATCACCAATATATACACACGGTGCACACACTATTTATGTATATGTATATTGTATGTATGTGTGTATGTCAGTATGTGTGTCTATATACATATATATTTATGTGTATATATATATATATATTGAGTTTGTGTTCATGAACCTTCGTTGATTTTCAATATCGTTAAATCCAAATTAAATGTTTATGCAAAAGTACTGTACTTGATGAGACCGACTTTCTAGCCAAGGGTTCAATTAATTTAAGATTTATTCCCCCTTGCAATTTTACTTTCTGAATTGTATGATTGCTTTAAAAGGCTAGAAAGATTTTGTTGTACAAGATCACTTAGGAGCCCACCCAGAAGCATTTCTTGGGAAAGAATTTTTGTTTTTTGTTTAATTTATAAAGAAAAATATTTGAATCAAAATTAAGGGGAAAAATTTAATAAACTTCAGTGAAAAGTTATGTCACGCCCCGAATTTCCACGAACCCGGGGGTGAGCGAAAATTCAACAAGAAAAGTAAATAAAAAGTAATCTAAGGGGATTTAATTAAGCATAAATTTTCTTTAACACAAAAACATGTAAAGTACATCTAAATAACCATATCGTCCACATCATTCGGGCTTAAGCCCTTACATCTCAAAATATGCCCCCAAGGGCCAAAAATCATTCTAAGCTCATGTCTCCTCCACTCTGCAAGACTTCCTCAAGTCTCAAGTGCCAGGGAGCGTCATCTGTAATATGTTATCCCACGAATGGGTCAGCTCAACTGCTGGTATAATACAATGTTAATGCAAGGAACAAAATTAAGACGTGGCATGTGCAAGTGTACATTTATATCTACGTGTCATTCAATATCATCCATACAATATACTGACAAGATTCAGAACGCATTCATACAAATTCTATACCACTTCCTTGAATTTATTGATGCAATGTTATGAAAATATGCGTGACACACCCATGCAACTCCATGCCGCACCCCTGTCTCATTTTTGGAACACATCCGATGGATCTTGAGTACCAACACCCGTTCACGGAACACATCCGTTGGATTCTGGGCACCAACACTCGTTCACGGAACACATCCATTGGATTCTGGGCACCAACACCTATTCACGGAACACATTCGTTGGATACTGGGTACCAATTGCTCAACCCACACTATGCTTTCAAGGAATCACACTATGCCAATATGTTTTGATCCACCATGAAATAATACAATATCAATGAAACATCTTATCCACACAGGAAGCATGCTTTAAATAATGTATTATACTTAAGCAGTAATAACATTTAAATCATGAAACTCATTCCACATGCATGCATGCTATATACAATCAATTTAAACACATGCTCGATTCACACATTCATAATCTTAACCATTCTTCAAAAGCCTAATCACACACGGCACCAGCACATGAAATAAATCATAACTCCAAAGAACAACAAAGAATACACAAGCACATAAACAATCAACTCTAGGTTTTGTTTTAAAGCAACCATTCCCTATGTGATCATTTAACATCAAATAAACATATGATTCATTCAATCAACGTGCAAATCATTCCTAAACTTAATCCTATTCCTTACTTAGCAAAATATCATACTTGATGGGTTTGTCTCAACCCTAGGAAGTCGTACCTGCTGCGTAGCTAAACTAAACAGTGAGAATGTAGAAGGTCAGGCCGCCTTTTTCTTGCCTTTCGGTGTCTCTAAAATCATGAAATGTAATTCAGTCTATTGCCACTTGAATTATGCTATTCATCAAATTTTATGTCTTTATTTTATGAGTTTCTATTTTGCTAAAATAGACTCTACCATTGAATCTAGAACGTCGAAGAAAGTCAGTTTAGGCTTTCGTGGAATTCAATTTGGACTTCTGTACTAAAAAGGGCAAAACGGTCATTTTGCACTTTTACGGGTTTTTACATCCTGAGACCTCATTTTGCAAATTTTACTTCATGTTTGAGTCTAAAATGCTCAAAATAATAAAAATTCACTATTTTTTTACTTTAATCGGAGTTTGTTTGACTGTTTTTTGACTCAGTGGCATTTTTGTAATTTTTTTTAATTAATTAATATTTTATTCAGGGGGGTCAAACTATAATTATTTAAAAGTTCTGGGATCAATCTAGAATTTCTCAAAGTTGTGGGATAAAAATCAGAATTCTTGATTTTCCTATTCTCAATCCGAATAGCCAAACAATGGCTAAGTCCCAAAACAGGGATAAGATATCCTTATTCTTAATTTTTATTTTTATTTTAATTTGTTAAACCTGTAGCCAAACACCCCCAATCTCATTTTAAATTTATAACATACGGCTGATACGTGGGGGTGGGTCGATCTTAACCCGACCCGAACCGAAATCAAGACCCGAACAGTTCTTCTTCTTCCCAATTTTCTGGTAGGATTCCGGCATCTTCTCCAGCGTCGGCGACACTGTTCCGATTAGATTTCCCCCATTTTTCAATGTGGTTTTCTTCTTTTTTTCCTAAGGATCTCATATCCAAGCTCGGTTTTGGATTTAAATTACTGTATCATCACGAATAGAGGGTCAAACCTCTCCAGTCAACTTTTCGGCCAACCATCTCTTCTCATTTTCGTGACTGTTAAGTTACTATTTGAACCCCATTTTAATCGCAACGTGTTTCTACATCAATAGGGATCATTTTCTCAATATTCAAACAAAGTTTTAAACACAAAAGCTATAAAACTCGTATTATTGTTCAAACCTGCAACTCCTATTTTTCCTTTCATTTTTCAACCATTTCAGTTGGTTCTTTTTGCATTAGGTTTCATATTTCAAGCTCTACCAGGCCCTACAATCAGACTTACTATTCATACTCAAAAAAAATTTAAAAGCAGAAATGAACCACTCACCTATTTTTTGAGTTCTTCAGGTGCAGTCTCTCCCTTCCTTTACTGTTCCAACCCTTGGTTCAAACTTCTGAACTTCTCCCAATGTTCACGACCTTTCTAGCTCAACCTCTCTCTTTCTGATTTCTTTTCTAACCAATGCACACTTACACATATACACATCAAACACGGCTGCCCCTCTCTCTCTCTCTCTCTCTATATATATATATATATATATATATATATATCTCCCCTTACTGCCAGGCCTGCACACACTCAACCCCTACACTTTTTTTCTGACTTCTCCCCCCTTGTTCTCTTTGCATTAAATGTTGCTTGTGTGTTTGGGTTTCCATATGTATATATATATATATATATATATATATCACATCACACGCACACACACACTGTCGCACAAAGCAGCACACACACACAAACCCCCACTGGCACACACAATTTGACGTGCATCACACCCTGTGCACGCACATACATATATATTTAAGCACATGCATGCATATGGCATATATTATTGTACACACACACACACACACATATATATATATATACATTTAATTACATGCATATATATATATAGTTATACATAACATATAATAATATATATTACACACACACACACACATATAAAATACATAATCCACTTTTCATACGTATACACCTATTCAAAAAAAAAAAAAAATTCATTCAAAATTCCAGATCTTTACAAGTTAAGTGATAACATTGCAATAATCCTTGATATTATTGCATGATAAAAAAAGGGAGAAAAATTGGCAGTAGGTTGTTTGAACTTTAATTTTTGAAAAAAAAATCCCTTTCAATCAGACTTTAGTTAGTTTTAATTATTTTAGAAAAAAAAAGTAGATATAAACATATATACTATCAAGACTCAAGAGTACTTATTAAATATTTAAAATTCTTGAATGTAAATAATTGATACTTTATTGAATGAATTTTCACATTTTTATTACTATTTACTTAAAAGTAATATATGATGTTTGATTACTTTGGGGAGTGTTCTACAAAAATGAAGTAGCCATGACTCATGAGTAGGGTTTGAAAGATCAAACACTGAAGTCATTATTCATTACTATAAGAAAAATTTTCCAAGGGAGTGATCACTCACTAGCATTTCCATTGATCACAAAGTAATCAAAGTCTTACAGTTGGATTAGTATATATAATAATATAAGATGCATTTAATACATATGAGGATTACATATAAAATTTTTATGAGGATGAAAAGAGTTAAGAGTTATTTGATCAAAGCAGGAAAAATCACAGTATCTTCTATAATTTAATATTAATTTGATGTTTTTGTTAATCCTTTTATTTTTCCCTTAAAATATGTGATATAGGCAGATTTGGAAAAGAGACTTCAATTTTGTGAAGACTCAAAGACCACCCAAGATGTATATTGTGAAATGGCACATTATAGTCAACCCTCTTATAATTAATAAGCATGAGAGATAGAAAATTTATTAATTATTAGAATTATTAATTATTAAATTTTTAGTATTTCTTATATTGACAATTTGATGTTATTGCCTGGTTCAGCTTGTATGCCTGGAATATTTAATCTTTTCATTCTACTATGAGCATGTTTAGTTTTAATTCAAAATGCCATCTCGTACTTTGTCTTTTGTCGTAGTGCTAAATTATTGAAGTTGAATTCTCAGACATGTTATTTTCTTGAATATCAAGCTATTTTTGTATTCATAAATCTCATTGTATCTAGAAGGAAAACAAATTATAAAACAATGTCTAGACACACTATGAATTATAAATTTTTATTAGCACTTTAATAAATCATTTAGTTCAAAATAGAAATATTTTTAAAACTATGAAATGGCTTGTAACTCATAATTTGTCATAAGCTGAAAAGCCTTAATCCTCTCTTGCCCTAATTAAGGTCCTAAGGTGATCAAAGAAAATTTGTTGAGGAAACAAAATAGTTCTTTATATATTTAATATAGTAATTAAGAAAGTTTTAAAACTAAGATATAAATATATATATATATATATAGGAGTTATAATTTAGTGTTTTGAATGAAAACGACCATAGTAATTCTTTTATTTGTATGAGCAAAAAAGAAGAAGGAAAACTAATATTTGTATGGCATGATTTGTTAGATTTACATTCTGTTTTGGTTATTTAGTTCAAAGTAAAGTGATGTTTATTAATCATTCACGTGATGATGTACAAGACCATGTGAGTTGGTTTGGTATTATTCAGTTGATTGCTTCTTCTCAATTTTAATAATTGGTATCAAAGTGGTTTTGGCCAGCCAAAAAGAGTTGGTTTATTGTTATTTGTCTGGCCAATAGTTCTTGCCTCTAACCTTTTGGGGCTTCCTAGTTATCAATATTGTTATTATGTTCTTATTATCATTTATTAATGTAATTGAGATGCTTTATATTTCTCTTCTTAATGTTGTCATTAATGGAATCATGCATGCACTTAACCATATATACCCATTTGAGAGTCGTTATTTGACAATTTCCTATCTATTCGCTAATTTGAAACTGATTTGTTGTTGACAATGATGTTTGATTCCTAAGTGGGATTGAGATCAGTCAACAAGGCATCAAAGTTTCATTTGTGATTAGTTTTGATTATCTTATAACGATTCTTGAATAGTCCATATGTGGATAGTTTGGGAATACAACCATCAATAATGTAATATGTAGCTTTTATTTTGTTCCAATTTGAGTAAATTACGACCACTTTTTCTTATGATTCTCCGAGAACATATTTAAGCAGAGTGACAATGTTATTGATGCAAATTGACAACATGAGTTTATTGTCTATTTCGTGTTTTTAGAGAACCATGGGGAGGTGCTGCTGAAATTTTCTTAGGTTTGGAGCAAAATAATTTGAGCTGTAGACTGCATTGTTAATTTTGCAATCTCGAATAGGATAGGAACTTCTCACCTTTTAATGAAAAGTTGAAGTTGAATACTTGTTAGGATGTATGATATAACATACTCAGATTGGTCAATAAAGATTATATATCTTTTTTTATTTATTTATTTTGGTAGGATTCAAACATGGATAAGAGTTGGATGAAACTTTTGGGTAGATATTTGCCTAGTTACATGAAAGGAATTAAAGACTTTATTGAGTTTGCACGCCCGAGTGCGGACAAAGGTGGTAGGATAAAATGTCCTTGTAACAAGTACAACAATAGGTATTATGAACCGATCAATGCATCTAAAAGACATTTGGAGTTACATAAAATGGACAAAACCTATATCCAGTGGGTATTTCATGGAAAAAATTATGAGGTGATAGTCGAGGATGATAATGGTTTTAGTGAGGAAGATTGTGATGGATTAATGAAAATGTTAGTGGGCGTACATACAAGAAGAATATCAAGTGATAGTAATGTGCAAGGAGAAGCAACCGATAGTCATGTTCCTAGTGAAGCAGTACAGGACCCACAACCATTTGATGCAATGTCAACTGATTTGCATCTTCCACTTTATCCAGGTTGTGAGAAGTTCTCAAAGTTAGAGTCTCTTGTGAAGTTAATGCATGTAAAAGTAATCAGTGGTTGGAGTGATAAATCATTTGATATGATTCTGTAATTGATTAAGATGGCACTACTAGCTGGTTAGGCATTTCCCAATTCATACTATGAGACTAAGAAGTATATGCGGGACTTGGGTCTTGGTTATGTGCCCATACATGCATGAAAATATGATTGTGCACTCTTTTAAGGAGAGAACGCAAATGAAACTAATTGTCCAACATGTGGCGAGTCGAGGTATAAAGTTAATCTAGGCAAGAGTAAGAAGATACCTCATAAGGTTTTACAGTATTTTTCATTGAAACCTAGACTAAAAAGGTTGTTTATGTCAACAAAGATGGTTGGGGATATTAGATGGCACATGAAGAAATGATTTCCAGAGGCAAATGCATACAAACATCCAGTTGACAGTCAAGTTTGGGAAGATTTTGACAAGGAACATCCATGGTTTGCCAAAGATCCTCGTAATGTCCATCTGGACATCGCAAATGATGGGTTTACTCCATTTGGGGACATGAGCAACTCTTACAATTTGTGGCCTGTCGTTGTTATCCTTTATAATTTGCCACCCTAGAAGTGTATGAAAGAACCATTCATCTTTATGTCACTACTGATCCCTAGACCAAAAGGTCCTAGAAATGAGATTGATGTATACTTACGATCGTTGATTAATAAGTTGAAGGAGTTGTGGGAAATCAGTGTTAAGACATACGATGCAGTGGCAAGAGAGAAATTTCAATTACATCCATCTATATTATGGACTATTAATGATTTCTTTGCATATGGAAACTTGCCTGGTTGGAGCACCAAGGGGTTCATGGCATGCCAGATTTGTAACAAAGATGTTGGCTCAATGTGGTTAACAAATGGAAAAAGGTATGTTTCATATGTCATCATCGGTTTTTTCCACCTAGGCATTCTTGGAGAAGACATCATAAGAAAAAGTTTGATGGAAATATAGAGCGCAGGTTAGCTCCGAAGCAGTTGTCTAGGGATGAAGTCCTAATGAAATTAAATCATCTCCAAAGTTTCCAATTTGGGAAAACACCAACCAATGCAAAGAGAAAGCATGCCAAGGTGGAGTTGAATTGGAGAAAGAATAGCATATTTTTTAAATTTTTGTACTGGAGAATGCTTAAGCTTCGCCACAATCTAGATGTCATGCACATAGAGAAAAATATTTGTGATAATGTGTTGGCAACATTGTTGAACCTGGATAAGAAAAATAAGGACAATGTTAAAGCACGTATGGATTTAGAGGTAATGTGTATTCGAAAAGAATTGCATTTAATACCAAACGGTGATAAAGTTATTGTGCTATCTACGTCCTATACTTTATCAAGGGAAGAGAGATAAAGATTTTGTGGTTGGTTTAAGGAGGTGAAGTTTCCTGATGGATATGCATCTAACATATCTCGCTGTGTGAATGTAATTGATGGTAAAGTATCAGGACTAAAAAGACATGACTGTCATGTTCTGTTACAACGACTTCTTCCGGTTGTAATACATGGATATTTTGATGATAATATCCATATTCCATTGATAGAGTTGGGCCTATTCTTTAGAGAGTTGTGTTGTAGGACGTTATAGTTGGAAGTACTGGATAAGATGGAGAAAGACATTATAGTCATACTGTGAAGGCTTGATCAAATATTTCCACTGGCCTTCTTTGATGTAATGGTCCACTTAGTAGTTTATTTGCCACAATAGGTGAAACATGGTGGACCTGTCTAGTATTGGTGGATGTATCCTATTGAAAGGTGATATACTGAGTCATTTTATTTGCAATATGTGTGACAAAATTTGTATTTCGCTAAACTCAAATTGTTATAATTTTTAAACAGATTCTTACACACGTTAAAGCAATATATGCAGAATAAAGAACGTCCTAAAGGTTCAATTGTAGAGGCATATATTGATAGCGAATGCCTATCATTCTATTCTATGTATATGGATGGAATTGAAACAAGGTTCAACTGTGAAAAGTGAAATTATGATGGTGGTCAGGGGTATATAACAACATGGTAAACTTTCTGTGTTTGGATTGTCTACTTGCTTTTGGGAGCTGGATCATATGAATGCATGGATCTAAAGGATCACGAGAAAGTGAGATATTATGTGCTTAATAATACTGAGGAAGTAGAACCATATCTCGCGTAAGTTAACTATGTTCCTCAAATTTGTATTAAATTTTTGGATACTCTATCATGTATAATTGTGTTTACTTCACATGTAGGGAACACAAGGCCGTTCTCAGTTTAGAAAACATATATAATGTTGAGCAGAGGCATGAAAAGAATTTTTCGAAATGGTTTCAAAGACGTGTAAGAGTTAATGCATTCGGTACTTAATTTTGATAAAACTAATTTTTTTGGTATTCTAATATTTCAAATGTGTGTTATTTGTGATACATAGATGGAACTATTACGCTAACATCATGCACCTGAAGCAACTGATGAATTATATTTATTAGCATGTGGTCCTGATAAATGAGTAACACAATACACTGGTTGTATTATGAATGGATTTAGGTTTCACATGAGAGAACATGAAAAGAATCGCCAAACTCAAAATAATGGCATGGTTGTCAAAGGTTTGGCAAGTGATAACGAGCTCGGTTATTGTGGTGTAGTAACAAACATTGTTCAATTAAGATATTACTTCAACAATCAAGTTGTTTTGTTCAAGTCTGAATGATGGGATGTTGGTAACACAAAGACAGGAATACATATAGATGCATACTTCACTAGTGTTAATATGGCTCGTACACAGTATGCCAATGATCCTTATGTGCTTGCATCACAAGTGAAACAAGTATTTTACATGAACGATCCCAAATTTTGAGGTGATTATAATTGTTCAACTGATAAAGCCAAGAAACATCTAAAATGTTTTAGAGGTAAAGGAAGAAGAGAAATGATCGATGGAGGGTGATGCATTCCAACAAGAGTAGTAGTCGGCCCATGATGGAGTTGTATTGGCTCATCAATTTCTCAAAGCCATGGACAACAAAAATGATCATAAAGTAGTTGAACTGATATCTCTACATAGGATAGGCATCGAGGTTGTTGCAATCGATGCCTTATTTGTTAACATTAATGTGCACAGTACTCAGTCAGATGCTAGTTTCATTAATGATAATGAAAGTGACGAGGATGATGACACTCTCATAGATTGCTATAATGAACAAGAAGAACATGTGTTAATTGATGATGATACTAATATAGATGATTGATCAACATAGTTATATATAAAATGAACAATCTTAATGTTTTAATGAACTTGAAAGTTTTTTGTTTTTCTCGTGCTAGGCATATATTGTGTTTATATGCAAGTTGATTTAATACTTTTTGTTAATGTCTTGTGGTCTATATATTGTGTTTATATCTGTTGTTCTCCTGTATATTTGCACATTTCATAAATTCATCTTGCATTTATTTAAGAAAGAATCATATACATTATAAGATGACTAAATATCTAAGATAATGATCTCCCCAGACTCCTATGCTTTGATATACTATGCAGGGCATGAGAACACAAGGCCTATTCTTTGGTAATGGGAAAGTTTTCTCAAAACTATATCTATTTTTGTTTTAGGTATGTTATCGACTAACAATGAACCACATATTAATGGTGATGGGTCACACTCGACCATTGCTCCAACTTTGTCCTCACTACTAAGGGGGAGTGGTGTAGGCAAGATGATTATGTGCCCATCTAATTAAAGTCTTTTTATAATTTTATATTATTTTAACTGACCCAAATGTTGTGTTTTTTTAATATTTGATATCCAGCATCAATGTCCTCGTAGAGAGCACATGGGAGGTCTTTAAATAATTCTTTAAACAACCATATTAAAAGGACTGGTAAGAGTCCAATAACAGTCATACCATTAGATCTCAAAAATCTAATGTGTCCATGGTCAACTGAGTTCAAGACGGAAGTAGGAATCATTATGCGCTGTTATACTCCTGTTAGGTATGCAAAATGGAAGGAAGTATTATTTCTCAACAGGCTAGTTTTGTATAGATGCTTGAAGGTATGTATTGTTTCGCAAAAGTAAAAAAGAAAGTTTTAAGTCTATTTTTCATTTTTTAAAATCTGAGTCACTTTTTAGACTTGTTTTATATTAATCTATAGTGTTTATTGTTGAGATCTGGAATGCTTAATCATCCCTAATTTAGCATTAGGTTAGTCTTTTCTTCTTGGATTCAAATGGCCGCACTGTATTATTTTCATTTGTTTTTGCAAAAGGTTTAAGTCATGACACACAATAGAGAATTATCAAAGCCTAGTTTCTCATTAGGAGAGAATTTTGACTTGTCATATTGTGCCAAAAAAATATACGAACAAGTTTTTTCAAGTGAAAGCTAGGCTTGGATTAGATAATTGTACCTTTATGAAACATTTTAGAAAGGAAACATTATTCATTGAATTGGATCCGTATGCATTGCACTTGAATCGGCTACAACTTTTCTCTTTTTTTTCTCCTACTTTGTGTAATCCAGTAGTGTGTGTGTGCGTGCGTGCGTGTGTGTGTGTGATTTTTATGGATAAGATTATTGGTCGCATGATGTTACCAGGTTCTCTATTAAAAAAAAAAGAACACAAATAAAAACCTTAGATTAATAAAAATTGCATGAGCTATCTTAAGCTATCCTCCCTAAAATTTCATATTAATATATGTTTAGTTCTTGAGCTATCTCCTCTACTAATTCACTTACCTATGTGGAATACATTAAGGTTTGTCCTTCATATTAATATTAGTCCTTTCATTGAGTAATAGTGATTTTTTAAATTTTTTTGGTAATTGAATAGTTGGGAATGTTAATCTTAGAACATGATTGATTCCGAACCTTACCAAATTATGAGCTTTTAAATATATTAGTGAGTATAAGATTAATAAGATAGTTTCTAAAATTTACAAAATAACCTTTCTTGAAGATTCTAGGGTTTTAGTAGTACCTGGAGGTTGGGAGTTACAGGAGATGAAGGAAAACCTTCAATTCTAAATTGGAGAGAGAGAGAAAGAGAGAAAGAGAGAGATTCATTGTTACCACTTCTTTCCCAAACTATACAGTAGCTTCTTGGTTGCTAGCTTTCTTCCTTAAACTGCTCCCATAGTACACACAAATTCTCTTGAACCTTGAGTTTGTCTCCTCCATTAGGCCCCCTCTCTCTCTAGAAATAATGATCTCCTTGAACAAGGAAGAGGGTTGAGAATGAAACAAAGTGAGTATTTGATTAAATAGCAAAAAACACACATTCCACATTCAAGGCTTAATCCCAATCTTCCTGCAAGTATAAATTGAAAGTATCCTATTTATAATATTCATTTTTGTACATATATTAATATATACAAACACACACATATGTACTAACATCTTATATATTCCTTTATTTTTTTGTAGGAAAAATTTACCATAGATCTTAATAATTTACATCACAAGATATGTGTGAACACAATGTTATTGGCACATTTTAAAGAGTATCGTAATGATTTGCACAATCAGTACAAACAAGTGAAAAAGGCTAGACTTAATGCACGATGGCATCCATTTCCTGGAATTTCTAAAGATGATTGGGAAATTGTGTGCAATAGAATCGAGAATGATGGATTTCAAGTAAGCCACTCTGCCAAGACTTACAAATAGCTGCATCATTAGAAATTGATAGGTCATTAGAATTGTATGCAAACAACTGTAAGAACTAATGTACTGAATTTTGTGCAAACAACAGTATCATTAAAAAATTGATAGGTCATTGAGAGCTCTAACATTTTATAACTTGCTTGCTATTCTACTAAATTCTAATCTTCAATGTATAAATTAAGTAAAAGGAATATAAAGAGCCGTAAGAAACTACTAGTGAACCATTGTGCAGGTTCTAAGTCATTCGTTTCCTATCAACACGAGACGGTACAAATTCTTACTCTTTTTAACTAGTATATGATTTCTTACCCCTTTTATGGCTAAATTTCTTAGAAGTAATGTCACGCCCCGAATTTTCATAAACCCGGGGAGTGAGTGAAATGAAATAAGAAAAATATATGAAAGGCCATTAAATAGATTTAATTGTTTATTCATTTATTCCCTCATATTTCCCCAAAATGTTAAATGAAAACTTGCTATTAGACTTAACCAAAATGGTCTTCTAATGTCAACCAAATATCTTCCCCAACCAATATTCAAAATTAGTATAAGTCATGTTAAAAAATGGCCTCCAAAATAACCCCAAAATGTCTCTAAATGTACCTTGGAACAATAGCCTAGATGGGTCCCAAATTCCCTAAGACATGGGCCAAAAATAAGTCAAAAAGTCTACCAAAGGTTATCTAAGGAAGTGGCCAAACATGGCCCATGAGAGTGGCCAAACATGGTCTAAAAAGGTGACCAAACATGGCCCAATAGGGTGGCCAAAGGTTGGTGTCGGGGGCTGTCAAAAGGTTGGCATGCAGGGGCTAGGCACGCAGGGCGAGGCTGCCGTTGGCTGGTCAGGAAGTAATGTATTTACATCAATTATATAGGTTGATCCTGAGACATAAGAATCAATTGGTCGAATTGAATTGTGGAGGGGGACAAATTATAAAGAGGGCATGGGATGGACCACTCCTCAATCCAAAGAATATTATGTAAGACTTATAGGTCATAAATTTATAAATGCTATTTTGTAGGGCAAGGGTTGGACTTACTTTTGTGAACTTTTATAGGTCCGCATGATTAATTTACAATCACAACCCACCGAAGAAAGCTCTTAACCCTTAACAGAGGTGGACATATGCAAGCAAATGCTAGGCACGAGGCCAGGGTATGTCCGTGGCCTTGGCCATGGGAAGGTGGCCCCCTCATCAACTTCCTTTGCCAATGGGGCACAAATTACTGAGCTTAGGTGGTTACATCAAGAAGAGCAGTGGCATAATCGAGAGTTACAAGGGAAAATTGAACATATCAATGAAACTATAAAGTTTGAGGTGCAACAACAAGTGCAGGACAAGTGGCTAAGAGGTTGCTAAGTTTTGAGGAGGGAAAAAAACAAATAGAGGCAATGATGGAGGAAAAACAACGACAAATGGAGGAAATAATGATGGAAAAACAACGACAAATGGAAGTATTCTTAATGAGGTTGGTGCAACAACCTAGGAACACATAGGTATGGTTCCAATAAATACACCTTTAAGTTTACACACATTTTTTGGCTTATCCACAAGATTTAGTCATAATTATCTATTAGAGATAACTATTAAGTTTATATTACAATTGTTCAAGCCCATAGTTTAATTGACCCATAAGTGCATGATTTTCAAACCCAACAACTTCTTTACCTTGTGAGAAACATAAAGGGAGTCGATATCTTTAATGCTAATATAGTTTGATGGAATCATTATATATATATATATATAATAGAGATCTGTATATGCACCAAGGTGAGTCATTAACGTGTTTGTGAGTCTTACATTATTTTTCTTTTCTAATTGAGTGAATTAAATTGAATTCAACAAAACTGATTTTTAGTAAATGCAAAGTTTGAAGTGTCTGGTGAACTTTGAGTGCAGCATGATGTTCAAATTTTATATTATGTTTTTGAGCTTGTGGTGCTTCAATGTCCCAAGAATGAGAGTTTTGTGGGTTTTCATGGGTATGGACCATTTGATTTGTGGCGAATATATAGTTTTGTTTGCGATGATCAGAGAGAGAATTTTTGTTTTGTTTTTTCAATAGATAATTTTTTATTATATTTGTTAATCAAATTATAATTGTTAAGTTTTTATTATATATTTTCTATTAGCATAAAGCCCTCACTGTTGTAGTGACGGTGCTCATTGAGTGCCTTAACATGGAGTTTTGAGTTGTGGCTACCTGTATAATAAAAAAGTATCATTAGATCTAAATAAACCCTTTTTAGAAGAGCAATAATTATTCTTTTCATATTCAGGTCTGATTGGATATGTTACGACTTGACGACCTGGCTTATGATCATTATGGGGAGGCGACTGCCACCCTTCGGCCCGGGGGTCAGCGGGTGGACTAGAAGCGACGGTGCTGGATGGTGATGCGGCCATGTAGGTAATTTGCAGAAGCGTGAAAACTTTTTATTTCCGCACATCTGCCCGGAATTGCCGCTTTTCAGAATTATACAATTAACAGACATACAGAGCTTACTAATTATTTTTTTAATAGTTACACATATTACATGGTCAATGTCTTTAGGGACTTAATTACATAATTTGTCCAAAATAAAATGCTACAAAAGGTTGACCAACAGTTGGTCCTAACATTTCCAAAAATTACTAATTTAAGTGTATAGCTCCAAACACCCTTCCTTAGTACGGGCAAGGTTCCCAACCATCTTCGTTACCTAAAAGAGTCATGGGTAACAAATCCATGTGAGCTTTATGAAAAGATCGTGAGTAATTCTAGTACCTTGTCATGGGTTTTTAACTGGTAGTGGGTTAGATATAAGAGAGTTCATAAAACAATCACTACCAATTGCTCGTACACTTCAGATACAGAATACAAGAATCTTAAAATAGATAGCATGAAGCATTCAAGGCATTCAGGCTAGGAACTTATTTCATCAATACAGGATATAGATTTTTCAAAACATGAAACACGATACATTGAAAGCATTTGAGTAAAATAGTTATTTCACATATACAGAGTATAGGAATCTTAAAAAACATGTAACACAAAACATTTAAAGCATTCGAGTAAAGCATTTAATATGCAACATGAAAACTTGTAAACATGTACAAGATCACCATTTGGTAGCCAAGAGAATTTAAATCATTTACTTGTTAACAGGATGATGAAATCCTTTTTCTCGTAAACAAGAGGGTATGACCCTTTATCATTTCAAAAGCGAGGCCGTTTTAAAAACCTTTTTCATATAAATAGGGGTTCGAAAAGCTTCTACAATTAATTATGAAAACATGAATCCTTTGATCATGAAATCAGGACATATAAATCACGTTTAGAAAAATTAGGGATAAACCTTCTACCATTTATGAACGTAACATCTTTTCAATTTTATTTTAGTAGAATCCATTTTGAACCAGACTCCCAGTTTAACTTTTTATGGAAATATCTCATGCCTGGGGGATAAACCTATTACCGGGTATTTTTCTCGTATGTGAGTCCCATAGGGCGTCACAAGCTCGTGGTGCTTATGCACAATTATCTTGTATTACCAGTTCGCAAACAAGAGACATTTAAAAATATTTTTTTACAAATAGATGCTATTCAAGAGCATTTAAACATAACCTTTAAGTAGATGCTTTTCAAGAGCATTTAAAACATAACTTTTCAAATAGATGTTTTTTAAGAGTATTAAAACATGGCTTGTTAGATAGATGCTTTTCAAAAGCATTTAACAGAACATTCATGAATATTTTAACAGGGCTTTCAAAACACTTGGAACATAGAATTCGGGAACATTTAAGACATAACCTTCAGAGTATTTAATCACATTGTTCAAGAGTATTTAAAATATGAATAGAATGTGAAACATTTACTTTTAGAGAGGCATTTAATATAAATTTTGAATTTAAATAGACATGCTGCAATACGAACTTACAAACAGTTAGCAATTTAAACAAGCTAACTAGCATGTCAAGATAGTATTTAAAAATGGTAGCAATAACACATTTGAATCACGAGTCATGTAAATACGAAAGTTTTGAACTTAAAACACTTCAAGATCATGGAGTTAAAACCTCAACTTCAAAGTACAGGATTATTCACCTTGGTTCTCGGGATTGGCGCTATTGGTGTGCCTTTCCCTTTCCTTTGTAGCTCGTAAGAACAATTTATGAAGAATCTAATTAATTCCATATTTAATTTAAATCATTACCTATTGGTGTTCTTAATTTATTCTTAGATTTGGTGAATCCTAATTTCCCAGGATAAACCTATTTCCTTTAAAACGGCTATTCATAGTTAAATCTGACTCTTAGGCGTAATTTAACAAATTTGCATTTTCGTGTGCCTTATTTTTCAGTACTTAATTTGATAATATAGACCTCACTGTTAGGTCCAGAACGTCGAAAGAAAGCCAATTTAAACCTTCTTAGACTTCCATTTGACTTCGGGCATCATTAAGGGTAAAATGATAATTTTACATTTTACAAGTCTTAATTTTTCAAGATCCCGTATCCATAAACGGACCCTGCCATTGGGTTCAGAATATTAAAAAAAGTTAAAATACACTACTCTTTTATTTTATTTGGGTAATGGAACATTTTACTATAATTAAATTATTTAATTTTATATTATATATATATATATATATATATATTCTATTAATATAATGACACAAGTGCCACAGTGGCACACACATGGGGTTTAGAATTATCACACGCACGAGGTCAGGGGTTCGAGCCTTGGGGAGCTGGGGCTACCCTTTATTTTCTAATTTTCAGGTTGCCAAACAATAGATAAGGGGCAAAACAGGGATAGGATATCCCAACCTTGCATGGATTATTAAATCAGGGTTTCTATCCACATAGCCCAACAACCCATATTCATTTTAAATTAAAACCAGTAGCCCCTAAATGACGCTGTCCCACTTACCCTTATGTGCGGCTGGGCGGCTTCCGACCCGAACTCGAAACCGACCCGAATTGTTCATCATCTTCCCCAACTACCGCATCCCTGTTGCCCTAATTTCAGAGTTTTTAAATCTCTATTTTGTGACATTTTAGTGGGTCATTTCTTCTACGGTTTGTTCCTATGAATTCTTGGGACATAGGGTAAGGTTTTTGCATTGGTCTTGGGGTTTGAATCGAGCTCAATAGCTTAGTTGAAGTTTCATGGCCATTCTAGATATTAGCTTCATTTATGGCCGTTTCTCCATGAAAATTCATGGTTCTTGGCCTATTATGATCCTCACCCAAGTGGCTTCAAAACCACGTTCTAAAAATCAAGTTTAGTTCTCGATTCATCAAGTTGGATTTTCAGACCATGACCTGTAACTTGGTTTATCTTCCTTATTTTAGGTTTATTTAAGGTGATTTCTGTTGCTTTGAAATCCCAAGAGTGTAGTTTTAATCCAAAATGAAAGAAATGGGCTTCGTTTTGGTTGGTTTAAACCCACCTTCAAGCTGGTCATCAATAGCAAATTTCGTGTGGTTTACTGTTTTGGGTGATCTGAGTCTCCTGGGTCAGTTTTCTTACATTCCCTAACAAGGTAAATTAACCTTTAAGCCATGCATGCATCCTAAAACTATTAAATAACATGTAATCTCAATTTCTTTCTTAGAGAGAAAAAGTTTAGGTTTGGTGTTATACCTTCTACAATGAGCTTCTTCACCCTCTACTTGGCTAATTCTGCACTTTCTAAGCTTTTTGGGCTAGTCTAGGGTTGCATGCACAACTTCTCTCTTCTTCTTCTTCCTCTCATTCTCTCTCTCTTTCTACCCACACACACACATGCACACACTTCTGGTTTTTTTCCGCTCTCATGCAATGTCACACACACACACACATACATACATACATACATACATACATATATATATATATATATTCTAAATGAGGTGTTACATGAAATATGATTGGGAGTAAGGGTGGTGCAATGGGATTTTATATGAGATATATATATATATATATATATATATATATATATCTAGTGGGATATATAGTACAAAAGTGCTATGGCTAAGTTGGCTATATTTTTGGGCGTAAGTTCTTTCCTACTTTTTAGTCTTGGGTTCAAGACCTTGGGCCAACACTCTTGGCCTATTTTCCATCTTTTTCCTTTTATGCCTTGTTTGGAATTTTGTATTTTATCTCATTTTTTTTTTTTTTCTTCTCACATACTTGTATTTTTATTTTCTTCCCTAATGTGTTGATTTCATAAATTGAAGTCTTATTGTTTTGTAGCTTTTATTTTTTCTTGGTCTAGTTTTCTTAACTATCATTTTGCTTCTTAAAGTCCCTAATATTTTATTAGTGACTTAATTTTCAATAACCGGGTCATGATGTTATAGGATAGTGATGGTTTCACAGTTTGTTTATGAGTTGAATTGATTAGTTACCTATACTCTATACTTCAAAAACCTTGATCTCCTCTGCATCAACACTTGATATCCAATCTCATTTTTGGCTTCATCATTAATTAGTTTTGCCCATTTTGGAGGGAGAATTGATTCAACTTTCCTTTTTGAACTAGTTGGATAATTTGTTTGATTTTTACTTCGTTGTTGGCCATCTGAATTTTTTTATTTCGAATAAACAATTGAATTTTACTATTTTTTTTTAAATCATTTCTTATCTTTCAAGTCTTTACTAATTATTTTCACACCAAATTTGTAGGAGTCTATTGTTTTGCCAACTACACACATGAAATGGACAAAAGAGAAGTGCTTGTTTTTTAAAAATGTGGTTGTGTGGAGTCTTTTGTTTTGTCTCATTTTATTGTGAATTGTAAGAGATATTTTGTGAACAAATTGTAACAGTATTTGTAGTAAATCTTGGTTTTAGGTGCGATGATTTGCCAACTTCTTTTGCTACCTTAGTAGGTAAAGGCTTTGATTGATAGGTCTAAATTGTGAGGATGTCATTAATGTAGCAAGACTAACTAAAAAAAATAAGTAGGCAAAAAATAGGGTCCAATGGCCATGCTCAAATAGGTTTTATTGCCACAGTTAAATAGCATAGGCAAGAAGAGGCTCTTTGCCATGCTCAAATAACATTATCCAACAAGGCTCTATTGCAACACTTTGCTACTGTGGCCAAAGAATAGATCTATTGCAATGCCTTTATAGTGTAGCAAAAAAAAAGGATCCATTACCACACTCAAATAGTGTTGTAAAAAAAGAGGGTCTATATCCACGCTTATATAGCGTTGGAAAGAGTTTGTATATTGGCAACACTTATGAAATCTTACAAAAAATGAGTACTTTTGCGACAGTTTTAGAACGTTAGTAATAGTCATTTTTCCCTACTAATTTTGTCTGTGGGTAATAGTTCTTATTGCTGACGGTTGATCCTTTGGCTATCGAAAATCTTTTATCGACGCTATTTTCAACGACGAAGTAGCCAACACATTTATTGTTGTTAATAATTATTAGCTATGTTTAATTGATTATCAGCCACGCTTTTTAGCATGGCTAAAAAGCTTATATGCTGTAGTGTATATAGAATGGTGCTTGATATGTATGTAATGGAGGGAAGGGTTGACTCTCACTCCTCTTTCTGTCTACGTTTTCTCTTAGACTATTTTTTATACTCTTTTTGTATAGACAGAAAAATATCAGCAACCATGAGTTCCATCAAGTCTATCACTCACTTCCTCGAGTGATTAAAGTGTAATCCTCACAACATTAGGGTGCAAGTCTCTATAATATAAGTTGCAAGTTACATGACGTTTGGTGCAACTTACGTATCATTATGTGCCAATTCAAATTGATGTTATATTTTTAAACCTAGTATAACTTCTACAACGTTAGGGTACGATTCTCTAAAGTGTAAGTTACAAGTTACACGACGTTGGGTGCAACTTACATAATATTGTGTACTAATTCAATTTGATGTTATTCTTTCAAACTTGGTGCAACTTTCAAAACCATAGGTTATAACTCTTTAAAATGTAAAGCGCAACTTACATAATGATTGGTGTAATTTATATAACGTTGTATACTAATTCAATTTGATGTTATTCTCCGTCACTCACTTCCTCGAGCGATTAAGGTGCAACCTTCACAACATTGGAGTGAAAGTCTCTATAAAGTAAGTTGCAACTTAAATGACGTTTGGTGCAACTTATATATCATTATGCGCTAATTCAATTTGATGTTATATTTTAAACCTAGTACAACTTCCACAACGAGTGTAACTCTCTAAAACGTAAGATGTAAGTTACACGATGTTGGGTGCAATTTACATGACGTTGTTTATCAATTCAATTTGATGTTATTCTTCTAAACTTGGTACAACATTCACAACTTTAGGTTTTAACTCTTTAAAATGTAAAGTGAAACTTACACAACAATTGGTGCAATTTATATAACGATGTGTATTAATTCAGCTTGATCTTATTCTTCTAAACTGGTTCAACCTTCACAATATTAGGGTGCAACTCTCTGAAATGTAAAGTGCAACTTACAAAAGGTTGTACACCAATTCTCTACAAAACATTGAACTAAACCAGAGCTTGCACCTTTACACCAAATTATAATAGCAAACACCTTTGAATATTTACACCTTCACTGAAATCGAAAATTAACTTAAAGTACTACATAGTTACACAAAAAAATTAAAAACATAGTTGGAGAGAAATATATAAGGCTTTGAGGGTGAGGTTAGAGGATAGAGAAAGAGATGAAGAGGGTGAGATCAAGAGTCTTATTTGGGTAACTGTGGGGTGTGTATATATAGAGAGAGCACTAAACATGTGTGTTCGTGTGCTTGTATTCATGTTTTATATGTATATATATTGGTATATAAATAAATAGAGATTAAGGGATGAGGGGATAATGAGATGTAGAGTGGTGATGTTAAAGGGCCATGGAGTTTGCATTTATGAGGGAGATAGGTTGGTGACGGAGTGAGAGGTAAAGACCAGGTATTGGGTTTGATTGAATCAAGTGGTTGTTTCTTCTTCCTCTTCTTCACAATCTAGTTTGATTGTCCAAAGCAAGGAAAGTAACCCATGAGTCACGACCCGAAACCCACCCTATGCGGATCTCGTATCACGGGGCCGACTCTAAGGCCATCCATACTTTTTCCATTCCTGTATCATAGTAATAATGTGCAATGTACTAAAAATTTAAAACAATAATCAGCGGAAGTCTTTTCAATACAATAATCAGCAGAAGTCTGTAATATATCATATGGTTCTACAAGTGTCAATTTAAGAACTAAACATAACAGCACCCGTGAGTGGTGAATACATGGGAGAACTACATTATAGACTAGTACATTTCCTTAAAATGTCCTCCTACGTTCTCAGACTCCTACTGGTGTCTTGTAGCATCACTACATGAAAAATGGTAAGTAATATGGAATGAGCTAACAAAACTCAGCAAGTAAATTCCCATCTCCGACACTAGTATTGGTGACCATAAAAGAACATGAATCCATGAATATGAATATGATAGGCAATCATAATAAATGAGATGCTGTAATAGCTAATGAGAACAATTGCCATAATGGCCAATAAACAGTGAGGGTCACAATGTTCGATAAGGAGTAGTGAATATAACATCAACATGAAACTCTCAATAAAAATGTATCAACATGAAAGTACTGCCACAATAAATCGATCACAATCAATTCAATAAGGAATGTTCTCTTAGTATAAGATAAATCATAGGGGATAGTATCATTCAACAATCGTAGTCATATCAATCACATAAGAGATGCATTTACACTGTTTCAGGGTTCGGCGCGCCCTCGGTCTTTTGGGGCCCGACATACCCCCCAATGAAAACTCTAATGAATTGCCATATGTCCGTTCACGGACTTAACCTATAGGCCTCCAGTAAATCAGAAAGCATCGGATGGATATTGTGACTGAGCACAAATCCAGCATTCATAACATATCATGATCATTTATGATTCTATAAGAGTATAAAAATAGAATATCATATATTCAGTAAAGACATAACAGTAGGCCTTTCAAGGCATGGTATAACATGATAACAATGATATAGCAGTCAATAAATGTCTACAAGATAAAACAATATCACATTGTGGAAAACAATAATATTTGGTACGTTCAAGAGTACAAGTTCGGCAGTAATGGAATAAATATGGCTCGAAAATACCACATGTGAGAGATTTGGTTTTACTTACCTTAAAAATGCGTTCCTAGATCAATATCTCGTGATTTTGCCCTTTCCTTTCGAGTTCCCTATATATTAGTAAATACGTCCCAGTTTTAATGCTATTCATCAAATTTTATGCCTTGTTACTAAAAGTATCTCTTTCACTAATTTAGATTCTATTATTGAGTCCGGAATGTTGAAGAAAGTCGGTTTAGGCTTTCGCGAACTTCCATTAGGGTTCGGGTTCCATTAGGGGTATTATAATCATTTAGCATTTCTATGGGTCTTTATTTTTTGGGGCTCCGTCTAGTAAAATAGACCCTTCCATTAGCCTTAGAATGCCTGAGATAATAAGAAAATACTATTTATTCATTTAATTTGGACTACGTATCAATTTTTTATATTTATTTTAATTAATTAATTGATTTATTTAATTCATTAATTATAATATATATATATATATATATAGTTTGTTAACATATGTTCACACGTGAGGCCATGGCACAGTGGTCTGCATGCCCCTCCCTTGCCCTGGGTTTGGGTTTCAAACCGCGAGGGCAGCAGCCCCTGCGTATATCTTTTTCTCTAACTTTGAAAACCAAACAGTGAACTAGGCTTATATGGGAATAGGATAACCTCATTTCCAAACAGTATATCAAATTGATTTCAAAACTCTATAGCCAAACAGTCCTAGTTCCTATATATATTTAAAATAGAAATTCTAAAAACGACGCAGCTTCTACTTTATACAACACAACACGGTGCCGTTTTGGAAGGCATTATTCATCATCACCCTCGATTATCCGGTGACACTTTGGTAGGGTTCCGTCGCCATCTCCAGCGACGGTCAACTTTTTTCGATCAATTTTCAACCCAAACTCAATGTGATTCTCTTCATTTTTTCATAAGGAATTCATATCTAAACTTAGATTTTGATTTGGTTCACCACATCTCCACGAAATAGAGAAAAATAGCATCTTTGACCAACTGATTTTTCTCAATTTCGTGACCATTCCTCGACTGTTTTCCCTTATTTCTTTTCCAAATCTTTTCCTACACCATTGATGATCAATTCCTCATGGTTAAATTCAAGTTCAAAGCATAAAATCACCTAAATCAAATTTATTCCCATGACCTGCAACTACTACTTTCTACCTCGATTTTTGACCATTTTTGTTGATTCTTTTTGCATTCATTTCCAAATTTCTTACTTTACAAGACCCTACTTCCATAACTAAACGAATATGCTCTAAATAATAAATCAGAAACTTGATTACTCACTTGAATTTCTCAGTTTTTGCTCTCAGTAACCCTTCTGAATCACTTGGCTTCTGCTACTGAACCCTTGGAACTCCTCCTCTCAGTCTCAGCTCCTCAGTCTCCTTCTTTGTTTTCTGATTCCTCTCAAATCTCCCCTCTGTATTTATAGGAAAAATTTCTCACTTGCCCTACTTGCTACGCCGACCCTTTCTTTCTCTTCTTCCTTTTTTGCTGTTTTCTTTGACTATTTTTCACCGTCCATTCAGCCCCCCTTAAAGGCTCACACACATGCATGTTATATATATTGTAACACCCCGACTCTGTATAATTAATAATTAAATAATTAATTATTAATTAGTACCGGCTTAGGGAATAATTAAGGAAATTAACCTTAATCTCCCGGTGGTCACACTAGACCGATAAAACAATTAAAACATGTCCGAGAGTAGGGTATAATACCCGAACCTAATTATCCATTAATTAGGTGAGATAATGTCAATTTAACACTGACAGAATTCGAATTAATTAACCACGAAAATTCCGAATGACTAATAAATGACACGGAACCTCTGACACTGTAGATAACTGAAATATGAAACTCTCGGAACAAACCGCATCGAAAAAGGAGTTACGGAATGAAAGTTATGAGCCAAACATCAGAAACTGAATTAATGCGCAGCCAAACAGGGCCTTAGCCCAAAATGTGGAAAAATGGCCAAATTGGTGGTCAAGGGGAATTGAACCCTTGACCTATGGAGGGGAAGAATTTTATCCAAAAAACTTACCAGTTAGGCTACCCATTACTTTGTGCATATATATGCAACTTATTTGTATATATCTCTGTATTGCCCTAACTTGCCACCCAAAGCAACCAATGAGGTTACATGCAAACCCCATATGATGGATTAAATCAGCTTCCCTCAGCCCACATCAGCCCTAAACCCCACTGAATCTCTGATATATATATATATACACCTAGAGATGTATAGGTGTGTGTATATATATTCATACCTAATAAGTGTGGTTCAAAGTGGGTCACAAGGAGGCCTTGTGTGTCTCGGGTGGGGAGGAAAGGAATCAGAAACCAACTGCCTGTGTGTGTTTGCTCGTTAGAGAGAGAGGGCTGCATGTACGTGTGTATCCATGGCTTGTGTGTATACAAGCTTGTGCATGCCTATTGTTTACATGGAAATGCACCAAAGGACAGAGGGGAACTGAAGCATGACTGAACTGAGGCAGCCACCGAGGTCGTGCCTGAACCAAGCCAGAGGAGAGACTGCCACTGTTGAAGGTAAAAATTCAAATTTTTCCTTCATTTATTGGTTTGAATTTTTAGAATTGTTTTGAGGAAATTCTGAGGCTATAAGGACTGTAATTGCATGCATGTTAGCTAGACTAAAAATCTGGGTTGTTTAAGCATAAGAAGGACCATCGGACTGCTTGGAATTCAAGCAAAAACCCAAAGCCGTGACCCATCCTCCATGGATGACCTTGCATGCAACCAATCTGAAATGACCAAAACCAAACCATGTTTGGATGGTCGAGACTTGATCTATAGGTCACGAGAGTTTCCAAAACACCAACCCGCGACCCTAGAACACTGATTTGGACCCTCAAAACCGAACCTATAGGTCTCGGCCATGAAACCCAACTCCCAAATCAGACTTCTAAATCATGTTTTTGGAATGGGATATTGACCCCCATGGATACACGGTCACAACAAGACAATCCACGTGAGATTTGGTGGAGAAATGAGGCCATACGGCCGAACTGAAACCCCCCATGATAATCGGTTAAACAGAGCTTCACCCGTAGGTTTGAGGCACCAAATCGATGCCAAGTTGTTGGAATCACTTCTAGGAACACTTTGGAATCAAAAACAGTTGAAAAGCCTACTTGAAACTCCACGAAAATGGAAAAAACCGAACCTGCACTTAGGGCAACGGTGCCCTGCGCGTTGGAGAAGATAGAGTTGACTCGCCAACTCATTCGAGTTAGGCCGAGTCGACTCATACACGTGGCAACGCATGAGCGTGCCACTGTTTTAATGGAACGACAACGTTCTGGGGGTTAACCGATTTGTTTTAAAATCAAATTCCGCCTGTTTGGTCCCTCGGATAAGAAATTAAAATTGGGATTAGGCATAACCTATCCGTGGATGAAGGGGCAATTGAGGATTAACTGGAGTATTTAATTCCGGTTTACTGAGGGTCAGTGAACCGGTTGGTTCACAATGCATTTGGACCGGTTCAGCTAGTGAACCCTAAAACCAATAGGTCTGAACCCCTATTTTCTGAATTTACATTTAAACCCCCAACTGTTTTGTGTAATTGTACTCTGGCCCAGATTTTGGAAAAAATTATACATTTAAGCCCTGAATAAATTAATTAAATAATAAAATAATTATTTTATTATTTTATTAAATAGGTAAAATTACAATTTTACCCCTGGACATTAAATATGTCAAACGGAGTCCAAATTAAGTAAATAAATAGTGTATTTTCACTATTTCAAATATTCTGGACTCAATGGTACAGTCCGATTTTGGAAATACAGTCCCGAAAAATACAGACTCGTAAGTGATAAATGACCGAACTGCCCCTGATGGTACCCAGACCCAAATAAAAATATCAGATAGCCTATTTTGACTATCTCGGGCATTCTGGACTCAACGGTGAGGTCCGTTTAATGAACTGAGGTCCCGAAAAATACAGACACGTAGGTGTAAATGACTGAATTGCCCTTAATGATACCCAGGGCCGATTAAACATAACAGACAGTCCAATTTCACTATGTTGGACGCTCTGGACCCAATGGTGAGGTCCATTTTATGAACTGACGTGCCGAAAAATGCGACACATGAAATTACCAAATTACCCCTGATACCGTACGAGGCCTAAACAAAGTCCGATTGGGACGAAACTGATACCGGTAGGAGCCCAGACATTGGTGAGACTGTATACTTGATTAGGTGACGAATCGGGGTCAGAATTACACAAAACGTAAAATGACCAAAATACCCCTGAGCACTGTAAATGCAAAGTAGAGGTCGAATAAAAGTCAAACTGATCTGATAAATTATCATAGGGATAATTATGAACACTGAAGGGCTAAATAAGACTCCGAGACAGTCAACGCGTAAAACGAGAAATGACCGATGTGTCCCGACGATCTAAAGCGGATACCAAATGAAGTCCAAGGGACTTACAAATTTATACATGACATATATGGGACGTTCTGAGGACCATGATGGGGTCCGGGGCAAAAATGACAAAATTACCATTTTGCTCCTAAGACTAAATAAGTACCCAACTGATACCGATTAAAGTCTAGGAGACTTAAAACTTCATATATACGATATATGGGATATTCTGAGGACCACAACAGGGTCCGGGATAAGAATGGCAAAATTACCATTTTGCCCCTATGGTTAAAATGAGAACCTAACTGATACCGATTGGAGTCCAAAGGACGTAGAACTTTGTACTTAAGATATAAAGACTATTCCGAAGACCACGACAGGGTCCGGGACAAGAATGGTAAAATTACCATTTTGCCCCTAAGGTTGAATGAGTGCCTGACTGATAACAATTGAAGTCTAAATGACTTAGGATATAATCCTAATAACTGCTAAGCCTAATTAAAGAATGAAATAGCCTCGGGTGAGACCCAATGGAAGGGCGATAGGCTACTAGGCTACCTTAGGTAATCCGATAGATACCTAAGATGACGAATGAGACCTGAATGGATGAGTTCTGATCTGTCTGTGATTGATGATTATTATTCAGGATATACATGGAGATGCTTGACGTACCTGGAGGTTATCGGATTATTTATGCAAGGGAATAAGCGTAAAGTTTGTGAGTAACTTCTGACACTGTTTTGATACTGTCCCTTGATTTACTGATCTATTTTGAATGCAATTATTTAAGTGCAATTATTTAAATGCATGCCTTTCCGTACTATATCACTTATGACATGGTTTTAGTCTTTTTAAATAATTGACTATATTCCTGATCCCTGTGCTAGCATTCCGTACTGTTTTGCCCGTTTTGAACTGTTGAGGTAAAATGGATATATTGAACCATTATTTCTGAAACGATTAAATAAACCATGTGATATAGGCAAAGAACAACATTTTGTTGTATCGTATCGCTTTGTATAGTATACTGTCTGAATGCTATATTGTTTAAATGTATGTACTTAATGTACGCCCTTTGTACCACATTCCACGTGATGTGCTTGTGTCCTTCGAATTAGGAATTCCGTTCAGTTCCGTCATGATCTATCCGTTAATGATATGTCTTTGTTTTGACTGATGTATTGTTCCGTCCGGTTCTGACATGTTCCGTCCGTTGATGATCTGTCTGTCTTGATTGATATATGATCCAGTTCCGTTATGATCTATCCGTTGATGATATGTCTTTTCTTTGACTAATGTTTTGTTCTGTTCGATTCTGTTATGTTCCGTTCATTGATAATGTGTCTGTCTTGATTGATATATGGTCCAGTTCCGTTGTGTATTGTCCGTTGATGATACGTCTGTCTTGATTGAAACATTGTTCAGTCCAGTTATGATTAGTTCCGATAGTGATGTGTCCCTGACTTGATTGTTATATTGTTTCTACCCAGTTCCGTTATGTTATGTCCTGTTCATGATTTGCCTGTGTCCTGATTAGTGTATTGTTTTCGTTTAGTTCCGTTATAATTTTATCCGTTCGCGACATGCCTTTGCTTGACTGATGTATTGTTTCCGTTCGATTCCGTTATATTCCGTCCGTTGATGATATGTCCGGCCTGATTGATAGATGGTCTAGTTCCGTTATGTTTCCGTCCTGTTATTAAAATGCCCCTGTCTTGATTGATTTATTGTTCCCACTCAGTCCCGATTGTGATTCGTTCCGTTAATGAAGAGTCTGTGTCTTGACCGATATATTAGCAATATTATTGTTTTGACC
Organism: Nyssa sinensis; assembly: GCA_008638375.1. Lineage (NCBI taxonomy): Eukaryota > Viridiplantae > Streptophyta > Magnoliopsida > Cornales > Nyssaceae > Nyssa > Nyssa sinensis. The sequence goes on along the minus strand of CM018044.1, from coordinate 27,331,668 downwards.
GATTGGTTATGTCATGTTCCGATCCGTTTGTATTGTCTGTTCGATTCTGTTTTATTGTACTAGACTGCTTATGAAATGGATTTATAAAAATAGTTATTTTTGTAATGACTAATTTATCCATGTGCCTTGGAAGCACAAAACTGGTTTTGAAACCCATGATAGGGAACCTGTGTTACTCACTGGGCTTATTTAAGCTCACCCCATTATTCTGACATTTTTCAGGAATTACCTCCATTGGATTAGAAGGTACTATGACATGACGTGAATAGGCCAAGTGGCATCGCAAGGAAGGATCTGACGGCACTGAACTGTAGAGACTGGTTTATTGTGGATTGAACCTGGTTATTCCGGTGAGTGGTATGTTATGACTGACTTGACTGATATATATTGGTTAGACATGGCTCATGGAACTAATGGTACTCTAGAGATATTAGATCTGCTCTGTTGTTATATGCTTGATTTTAGATATGCTCTGAAATTAGAATTGTTGACTGACTGGATTTAGTCTTGCTCTGTGATACATATACTTATGATGGATAAGTGAGTTGCATTCCCGTGATACAAAGAAAAAGTTTTAAATTCCGCTGCATCTGACCCTACAGTTGGAGTGCAATTCGTCGGAAAGTTCAGAATTTGCCTTTGGTTGGTCGCGTCGCGACCGACTGACAGTCACGTCCTCGACATCCGCGTAGGGTGGGGTTCGGGATGTGACACATATATATATATATATATATATATCTTCCACTTGCCCCCCCTTTATGTGTCGGCAGCCTTGTTGCTTTTCCCCAACACACACTGATCACACACTCAACACATGTATACACGCAGTACCTATATAGTTCCCCTCCCTTTTCCTTTGTATTTTTATTTCAAAATACATATACATATATTATACAATATGGTATCTATATATATACATGTCTTATATATACCAATATATTTTTATATATACATACATATGAAATTATAAGTATACATACATACACTTATTTTTTAGGGCCTATACATATATGTATAAGTGCACATGCACGGGTTTGTGTGCGTACACGTATTATGATGCTCGATTCTAGGTTGCTCGGGTGTTGCCCGCCACTAACTGTACAAAATAAAGCGTTCACATTCCAACATCGTTCAGTCCATGTGATGTTATGACATGGATTTTTTTTTCCTTTGTTTATTTATTTTCTTTGTTAATATTATTATTTTTATTATTATTATTATTATTATGATGATGGATGTGTGTGTATGTGTATATATATATATGTATATATAATTTAAATTATATGTTGTGTATATGTGTATACATGTGAGTGTGTGTATAAAATGTGTAAATATATAAGTGTATATAAATATATACATGTGTATGAAACAATGTGTGTGTGTGTGTGCCGTGTGTGTGTGTGCATGTGTTGAGTGTTACACACTCAACAAGGGATGGTGTGGCAGGTATGGTTGGTGGAGTGTAGAAAGAGAGATCAGGGTATGGGAGGGGCAGTTCTGATGCAGAAAGGCTGGTCTTGGAGAGAGAGAGATATAGAGAGAGAAAGTGAAGAGAAAAAGAGAGTTGGTCTCGGGTAGGAAGAGAAGAGAAGGAAAGAAAGAGAAAGAAGAGAGAAACAGAGAGAGAGAGAGAGTTCTAGACTGTGAAGAAGGAGAGGAAGCTCGAGGAGAAACCAGAAAGGTGGAAGTGGGCACCGCTAGAGAGAGAAACAACAGAGAAGCCACGGGTAAACCCCTTCTGTTTCAATTTTTTTTAAAAGCATTTTAATTGATTTGAATTATAGGATCTTAGATAGCATAATGTAGGGATTAATTTGCAAAAAGAATGAGAAGAAATGGTTGAGAAATGAGAGAGAAAATGAGGGTTGCAGGTAGGGGGCAATAATCGGGTTTTAGGGGTTTTGTGTTTAAAAACTTGCTAAGGCCATGAGGAACTGTTCCTCTTGAACACAGGAAACCTGTAGGATGAAAATGGGAGGAAACCCGTGACCAAACAGTGACAAAAATGAAAGGGAAGGAGTTGGCCGGTGTAAAGATTCGAAAATTTGGAATAGAATTTTTTTTTTTGAACACTATGTGAATGTCCTTAATTTCTAATTAATTTAATTTTTTTTTAAAAAATAATAATAATAAAAATGACATAAGACGCGAACGAACACCCAGAGACGTCAAAACAAATAATACTGATATTGAGCCAGCTTTATACCAACTTTATTTACATTCAAAATTAATATATGAAAAATAAAATAAAATAAAAATAAAAATATGTGTAATAGTATACATGAATAAAATATAAAGTATGGTATAATATATATATATATATATGGGTGTGTGGTGGAAAATGAATAAAAGAAGAAAAGAGGGAAAGAAAAAAAAAAAAAAGAAAAGAGAAAAGAGAAAAGAAGAAAAGGGGATGATACAGGTCTCGGCTGAGGGAGAACGGCAGAACAGCGGAGGAGGAAAGGGAGAAGAAAAGAGGGAGAAAAAGGAAGGAAAGAAAGAGGGAAAGAGAAACGGACGGGGCTGCGGATGACGGTGGTCGCGAGGGGGGAGATCTGGTCGACGGCCATCGCGTCTCGCGTGTCCAAGCTCGCGTCGGAGTGCGACGGGTCTGCGACGGATTTGCGACGGGTTTGCGACGGATTTTGGATTGCGATTGGGGTTACAATTTTGTGAATTGTGTTGCGATTTTGTGTGTGTTGGCTGTTTGGGTTTGACGCAGACAGGGGATGTGTATGTATATGTATATATGTATGTGTGTGGATGTTACGGTTTTGCGGGATGGCTCTCGGTATGGTGTAGCGATGGAGTAGCAGTGGGTTTTGGATTCCTTGGAGTGATTGAAGCTGTGTGTTACGGATGGGAGGAACACGAGGCAGCAACGATTGGGACGGATCTATAGAGGAGTTGTCGACTTTGGCCGTGTCACGGGATCATGAGTTGAATTCGATTTTTTTGCTTCAGGTGGTGATGATTCAGTGGTCGTGGGTTGATTCAACGGAAACTTGGGGTTAGGATTCTGTGATTTGTGTTACGGTTGTGGTGTATGGCAGTGGTTCGGGATTGTGTGTGTGTTGTTGCGGTTTTTGTCGATGGCTGTCATGGGTGTTGAATTGGTTCGTTAGTTCGTCGGATTGAGAGTCGGTTGGGTTGGATTTGCTGGTTCGGCTGTACCCATGTTGGAGGAGATGTATGTATATATATATATACATATATATATTGGGAATTGATTTATGTTGGGGATGAAGAGGGACCAGTGCTTGCGGCTTGAGGAACTTGATGAAACTGAAGCAGAATAGGCTTCAGCCGTAGGTGGCATCAGGTGATTGGAAGCTTGTGCCGTTGTCTGATTGAGGGGTTGGGTTCGCATAAGGGGTCGACTGGTATTGTAAATTAATTGGGAGAGTTACAGTTGGGGGCAGCAGGTTTGGATGTTGTGTAGTTGAGGTTGGTTTGAATAGGACTAGGGATAGTATCTGTGACTGTGGAGCTACGTCCGTTAGGAGATTTGTGTGTTTAAAAATGGGGACAGACTGTTGGGCACATTTTAAAGCAACAGAGCAGCTTGTCGATGGGAGGAGGTTGCGACAAGAAGAAAGTGGTAAAGGTTTGTGGGTTGCGTTGGCTGTTGGATTACAAATTGCTGGCCGATTCGAATGAGTTAGGTTCAGGACCTACTGGTTTTGAGAGAGATCAAAGAGAGGAGACTCTGTTAGTGCATTCAGATGAGGTAGGAACTCCAGAAGCATACAGCAAGACATGCCATCCATTTCTTTGTGTCGTGTTCATCCATTGATAAAGAGAAATGGGTGCCTCGGTCAGTTTAGGTGTTGGGTAGCATCAGATATGGGCCATTCAATTTTACAAGTAGGATTGCCTTGGCAGTGGATAACATCAGGTAGATTGGGGAACTCAGGAATTAGTAAGGCTGCATTGAATCTGATTGTTGGCAAGGGGTAGAGCAAGTAAGGAGCTACTTAGATATTTTGCAAGGAAGTTCAGTTTGCCACAGAGTTTCCGTAACATATGGGTTCTTGAAAGTGGTTGTAGTATTTCAGCGGCGATAATTGGGTATTAGGTCTCTTGTTCAGGTGGAGATGGCTCACTCAATTTCAAGCAGAGAAGTTATTGTCCGTTCATCTAGAGAGTTGACTGAGCCTGGAACTTTATTCAAAAACTTAATGGCCATCCTTCAGGATGTTGTTATCTGTTATGATGGTACGGTGAGGAAGGTACGTAGTAATTCGATTATCCAATTTAAGTATGGGGTCAAGGCTGAAGAAGCTGATGAAACTGGATTTAAAACGGTTGGCCGACTCGATCAACCTGCGGGTGTGTTTTCTTCAACTGCTGAACCATGGACTGGAGAGCAACCTCAAACTCGGGATGCACGAGGGTTTGGTTCACGCTTGACTACAAATTCTCCAAAGATTGGCTGAGTGGAGATAAGCATAAGCTTGATATGATTCCAGTGGAGGACTAAGTTACTTACGGGTTGATTGGATTGCATAGTGGACACCGCTTAATAGGGTTGTGACCAACCCTATCAGGTATGATATTTTACTAACGTGAGAAATGAGGTTAAGCTTAGGAGTATTTGATAAGATGATTGAATGTTCTCTATGCGTAATGGCTATTAGAAAACCACTTAGAATTTGATTGGTTATATGCTTACGTGTTCTTTATGAATCTGTGGGTGTTATGATTTACTTCTTGAGTTGTCATCATATGTGATTTATGTTTTAGAAGGATCGCTGATATTGCGACATGTAGAATTGTATAAGTTTTGGGATTGATCGAGCATGACACGTAGATTTGCGGATGAAATCTTGTAATTTAAATGCTATTGTTAATCTTAAATGTGATGCATTATTTAAAGCATGTTGCATATGCTTATGAAAGGGGTGTTTCATTTGAACTGTATTATTGCATTATGAAATCATGGCATATCGGCATCGTGTGATTTCTTGAAAGCATAGTGTGGGTCAGCACGAGGTGCTGGTGCATTATGAGGGTGCAGATCCTGTGGTGAAAAACCCAAAATCGGCCATTAGGTACTCGCATGCCTGACGGGTTCCGGACCGTGAAGCGAGACATACAAGGTACTCATGCCGACGGGGAAGGACCGTATCATGAGACATGGGTGGGCATAGAGTTGCATGGGTGTGTCACGCATCCTGTTCATATATTGCATACTGTTCATATACTGTCATCATGACATCGAATGCCATATAGAAATAACTGTACACTTGCACATGCCACGAACTTAGTTTTGTTTCTTGCATTAGTATTATATCTTACCAGCATGTTGTCGCTGACCCATTCGTGGGCACAGGTTTCAGATAAAGCTCCTGGTACGCGGGACTTGATGAAATCTTGGAGAAAGGAGAGGAAATGAATTTGGAAGAATATTTGGGCCCTTGGGGCGTATTTAGATATTATAAAAGATTGGTGTGTTTCTGAAAAGAATGGAAATGACATTGTATATTGTAATAAATAATGAATTTGTGATCTTTTAGTTTAAATGTAGGAGTAGACGTGATGGATTGTATAAGTAGGCGATGTATATTTAACTTTGATAGAGTTGTGGCCATCGAGTGAGGATGGATTGTGATAGTTGTATATATATGATGTATTGTGTTTATCAGGGGGAAAAAGGCTCGAAAAACAAAGGAGGTGCTGCCGAAATTTTTAGAAAATTAATGAACTCTATTTAATTTGTCGTAAATTCGTAAATCTATTTAATTATCTTTTATTTTATTTACTTTCTGTTCGTCAGTCGCACCTCGGGTTTCGGTCAGAAATTCGGGGCGTGACAGCCGGAGAGTTGACCGAGGGTTTGACCCCCTATTTCGTGGAGATGGAGGAGGTTTTGAGGAAAATGGAGGTTGGGGATGTGATCTACGTGAAAAGGGGGAGAAAATGGCATTTTGAAAACTGAGAAAACTCCCCGGAGATCGGTCGCCGGCCCCGGAGAAGGCGCCGAAAACCTACTGTTGCCCTACTGGAAAATCGGGGAAGGAGATGGGGTGACCGGGTCGGGTTCCGGGTCAGATCCGGATTCGAGTCGGGCGGGGCTGATCCGCCCCTGCCACGTGTCGGCCTACTGTTTTAAATTAAATTGGAATTTGGCCCGTTTGGTTGCAAGTGTAAGAAATTAAAAGATTTAAATTGGAATAGGAACAGGGATATCCTATCCCTGTTCTAGGTAAGTCCCTGTTTGGGTAACCGAATTGGGAATAGTGAATTTTGATTAATTTCAATTTGAACCTTGAACCTTTGGAAATTGAACCTTAACCCAGAACTTAAAGAAATCTGATTTTGAACCCCAGAACTTTGATTAATTATGTTTGACCCCCCATGAATAAAATATTAATAAATTATTAATTAAATTAATTAATTAAATTAATTTAATTAATTAAATATTCAAAATATCCCGGAGTCCAAATGGGACAAGTCATTAGTGTGTTTTGACTATCTCGACCATTTTGAGACCAATGGTGAGGTCCGTTTTACGAGACGGAGTCCCAAAAATTAAAAGACCCGTAGTAACCCTTAAAATTACCAAAATGCCCCTAACTTGAAACACTGTCAAACGAACTCCGAATTAGGTAAACAAATAGTGAAATTTTATTATCTCGAACATTCCGGAATCAACCGTGGAGTCCAATTTGTGAAAAAAGGTCACGAAATGTAAGGACACGTGTAAAGTGCAAAATGACTGTTTTACCCTTTTGAACCCAGATGTCCAAATCGAATTCTACGAAAACCTAAACTTATTTTCTTCAACGTCCTAGAACCAATGGTAGAGTTTAATTTAGCATAATAGAAACCTATAAATTTAAAGACATAAAATTTGATGAATAGCATAAATTCAAATGAAAATAGACTGAGTGGGAATTTATGTTTTTAGGGACACTTACAGGACAGGAGAGGGAGATCTGATCTCTTGCATCTTCATTGACCGGTTCAGTTACATATCGTGCACGTTCTTCTTGGGTTGTGACTGACCCCTCAGGTATGGTGTTTTGCTAATGTTAGAAATGAAGTTAAGTTAGGAATATTTGTGAATGACTGGAATAACTTATGTGCTTATGTGGAATGTGTTTACTTGATGATTTAGGGTTGATTGCTCACATGCTTGCATGTCACTTGTACTTTATGAAAATTTAGTGAATGATGGATGTGAATCATGACATGTGTTTAAGTTGATAAGATAAGATATGCTTGTATATGGAGTTGACTGATGAGTTATATGTTATTGTTCGAGCATGCTATATTATTGATAACCATGTTCATTGAGATTGCATTAGCATATTGGCATATGATGAATCCTTTGAGAACATAGTGTGGGTTGAGCATTGCATTATGAGGGTGTAGATCCTGTGGTGAAAAACCCAAAATTGGCCATTGCATCGGGGAGTACCCGGAAAAGAAACATGGGTGTGGCATAGAGTTGTGCATGGGTGCGTCACGCATACCATTCATATATTACTGCGATGCTTTGAATGACATTTAGAGATAAATGTACACTTTGCACATGCCACGCCTTAGCTTTATTTCTTGCATTAGCACTTCATCATACCAGCAGTTGAGCTGACCCATTCGTGGGCAACATTTTCAGATGAGGACCCTCCAGATATTTGAGACCCAGTGATGCTTTGATAGGAGGAGACACTTGTTATATTTTGGTCTGTGGGACCTATGTTTCGTAATGTAAGGGCTTAAGCCCGAATGACCTATAAATGATGTATTCATGTTATCTTATGTATTGATGGGGATGGACTCATGTTTTAGTGGATTTATTTACCTTGTCCTTTTATTTACTTTATTTTCTGTCTCGTCAGTCGCGCCCCGGGTTTGCCGAAATTCGGGGCGTGACATGTGATATCATGATATAGAGCCTTAACAACTCGATTACAACTAGTATTACACTATTCGACTCGGTCTACCTCGGTTTATGTGTCATATCCCGGGTCGGGATATTACACCATGCATCTCTCTTTGCCTCTCTCTTCTCCAAACTATTTAGAGAGTGAGAGTGAGAGTGAGTTAGGTTAATGGAAAAATTTATAAATTTCTTTTATTTGTCAAAGGATATTTTTGTCACACAAAATATAGAAGAGATAAAGTTGATGTTTCTTTAATTTTTTTTTTTATTTCTGTCTAATTCTAATCATAAGTTGACACCTTCCTAATTTTTGGTCTGCTCTTGACTAATTCTTAATTCTCCCAAGAAAAAAAATGTATGTATTTTTTTCCTTTTTGAAACATAGCATAATGATGTTCGTAATTTTTGAAACATTGTATCTGCTTATATATATATATACACACACACACACACATATATATATATATATAATGGAGTTAGGAATTTTTTTGAGGGGGCACAAACTTTGTCCTCGATGTTCCATGATAAATTTTAAAGTTAAAGAAGTAAAAGAATTTAATATTAATTGATAAATAATTTAATTCATTGATATAAAAGAACTTGCAAATTAGATAAGAAATGTGATATTAAAAAAAAAGAGATGCTCAACAAAATTTAAACTATATATTACTCTTTGAATACTAGTTGAAACGTTCAGTTTCTAAATTACGAAATTCGTACAAGTCCAAGTTCATGTCTTTGTTTAAACTTAAACACAATTTTAAATGAATTAATCTTAGTTAATTAAACTCAAAAAAATCCACCACTAACCAAGACTAGACTTATTTATAACCCTAAAATTTTATCCTTTTATCCTCTCGCAATATAACCATGAAAAGATAAAAGAGCCTTCATGCAAATAATGTATAGTACTTTTATTAATATAAATAGATCCAATGGAATCCATTGTCACACTACTTGTTTATTTTTAATAGAAATAATAAAATTCAATAAGAATAGATTGGTTAATAGAAATTTAATCTGACAGATCTTGTCAATGGATATATATAATATAAATAGAGATACAAATCATACAATAAAATTCATCAATTATATGAAACCTTTAGTAGGTGAGATCATCCAAAGTTTTATTCAGAACGCTCTAGTTCAACAGTTGACATGAATGCAACCGACTGTCATACCTTTTTTTTTTTTTTGTTTTTTGGGCAAACCTTAATTTAGTACTGCGAACTAGGAGATGGCAACGTGCCATTTTCTTATCATTTTTTTTTTTCTTTTCTCTATCTGTGTCAATCTTTTTCCACTTTCATCCTTTCCATTTCTTCCTAATTTCTTATTCTGTCCGTTTTATTTTAAGAATCTTTTATTACTATTTATTTTAAGAGTTTCATTTAAAAAATTAACATATTTTTAAATTATAAATTTTTAAAACTATCATTTATTATACTTAATGTAAACATAATTTATAAATAAATTAGAATAATATAACAAATTCAAATAATTTAAAAATAATAAAGTAATATTTTTTAAAAAATTAGAATACTCAAAAAATACCATCAGTTTGAGAGGAAGAAAGTATCCTCTCTGACAAGTCAAAGCTATAATTACATTAGATTATTCAGAAAGCATCATCATAATATGGTTGACTTCTCTCTCTCTCTCTGCCAATCTTTTCCCACTTTCATCCTTTCCATTTCTTCAAAATCTCTTAACAAGTCAAAGCTATAATTACATTAGATTATTCGGAAAACATGTCATAACATGGTTGACTTGTGGACAGATTGTTCAATGGCTGCTAGCCTACGAAGATATCTTGTCAACGTTCGTGTTGTAGTAAGGAAACTGAACAAAATATTTGCATAAATTACACTTTTAACTCTTTATTTTTTTTTTATAATTATACTAATTTTTTTATAAAATTTTTAAAATTATATTATTTTTTTAATTTATCTGATAATATACAAATATTTTTACCGGTCAATTTTTTTCTTCAAAATAACAAAATTATCCCTTTAATTTGTTTATTTTTACATTTTTTTAATTTTGACAAATTTTTTTCTAACTATTTTTTAAAAGATTTTTTTATTATTTTACTTAAAAATATATTTAAGATAAATAACTTATTTTTATTTTATAAAAAAATAAATTTAAGAGTTTTATTAGTATTTATTTGAAAAATAAAAAAAGGTCAAAATTTAAAAAATTGAAAAAAATTGAAAGGAGTAGTTTTATCTTTTTGAAGAAAAAAATTGACTAGAATGGAGTATCTGTATATTGTTAGATAAAATAAGAAAAGTTAGTGTAATTTTAAAAATCTCAGGAGAGGTCAGTATAATTGTCAGAAATCTCAAGGAGTACTTCAGTATAATTTACCTAATATTTTTATACATTTTAAAAAATTGAGTTAGTGTGTATGTGTGTGTGTATATATATACCATCTTATAATTAATATTTAATAATATAATAATTAATAAATTTTAATCAACAAATTTGATTTTATGATAAAAATTAATAGTTTTATTATCTAATAATTAATATTTTATTTTAAATTTTTTTATGATAGTAATTATTAAAGAGATAAAATAGTTATATATATATACTTATATATATATATATATATATATATCCCATCAATGACATGTCTTGATAATTATATTTATAAATTTAACATAAACGAAGTCAAAGTATCGTAAGTGCAAAAAATTATGACATTGGAAAACAAAACTTATTTACTTGAAAAAACAATAGGAGCTGTTTTACACATTGAGTTGAGAATTAAATTTTTTTTTAATGAAAAATTAAAACATCATTGAAAATTTATGTAATACCTCGACCCAAAATGTAACCGCGCATCTACTGTAAACCCGAGTTGTTTGGGTTCGTTTTTCGATATTAAACAAATAGCCCAATTTTGGAATACGAAGAGTCCCGAATGTCCAGATAATACCCGAACAAAGTGATGAGTATATATAGATGTATATGTACATATATATACATATATGCATATGTGGGTATGTATATATATGTATTAGTATGCATGTATATATGTGTTGTTATATGTATAAATGTGCGTATATATGAGTATATGTGTAACCGTGTGTATGTGTCAGGCCCCGAATTTTCACGAACTCAGAGGTGAGCGATATAAAACAAGAAAGGTAAATAAATTTTGTTATATAAGGAGTTTGAGCCAAGGCTAGGTTGAGATTACATCTAAAATTGGTTCGATCAGTTATGGGTTAGTTTGAGAAGGGCTCAAATCATTTGGGTCTTAATTGAGTTAGACCTTAAGCATGATGTCGAATCCGGGGCAGTTATTAAATGACAAGTTCAGTACCGGTGGGATATTGACCGCAACCAGACAATGTTAGATTTGTTATTGTTTAGCTAATTTAAATTTAAAATAAAATTTTGCAAATTTAAAATAAAATTTTGCAAATCTATAATTATGCCCAGAAATTATGGTTAATTGTGAATTGACCCAAGCAATAAAATAATACTTAATTTAAACAATTTAAAGAGAGAAAATTATCAAAATGCCCCTGAGTTAAAAAGCAGTCAAACGAACTCTGATTAAAGTAAACAAATAGTAAATTTTTATTATTTCGAGCATTCTGGACTCAACCGTGGAGTCCAATTTGCTAAAAGAGGTCTCAGGAGGTAAGAACCCGAAAAAGTACAAAATGACCGTTTTGCCCTTTTTAGTACAGATGTCCAAATTGAATTCCGCGAAAGCCTAAACCGACTTTCTTCGACATTCTAGATTCAATGGTAGAGTCTATTTTAGTAAAATAAAAACTCATGAAATAAAAGCATAAAATTTGATGAATAACATTATTTAAGTAGCAAATGGACTGAGTTATATTTCATGATTTTAGGGACACTGAAAGGCAAGGAGAAGGCTGTATGACCTTCTACATTATCATTGTTAGTTCAGCTATACATCGGGCACGACTTCTTAGGGTTGAGACAAACCTTTCAGGTATGATATTTTGCTAAGTAAGAAATAGGATTAAGTTTAGGAGTAATTGTCATGTTGACTTAATGATTCACATATTTGTTTGATTTTTTATGTGCTTATGTGTTTCTTGTTATCTTTTGAAAGTTTGGTTAAGTGACAGATGTGAATTATGATTATATGCATATTCCATGTGTTGGCACAATGTATGAATTATGACTATATGCATATTCCATGTGTCTTTGTCGCTTTAAGTAGAATGTGCATTACTCAAAGCATGCTTCATGTGCTGATAAATTGTTTAGTAGAGATTGCATTATCGCATGGTGGAATTAAGGCATACTGGCATAGTGTGATTCCTTGAAAGCATGGTGTGGGTTGAGCACATGGTGCTGTGCATTATGAGGATGTAAATTTTGTAGTGGAAAACCCAAAATCGGCCATTGGTACTCACATGCCAAACGGGGTCCGGACCGTGAAGCGAGACATACTGTGGTACTTGTAGGCCAACAGGGAAGGACCATAAAGCGAGACATGTGTGTGGCATAGAGTTTGCATGGGTGTGTCATGCACATTGTCATTACATTGTATAGATGATTTGAATGGCATGTAGATATAAATGTACACTCGCACATGTCACGCCTTAATTTTGTTTCTTGCATTAGCATTGTATTATACCAGCAGTTGAGCTGACCCATTCGTGGGATATCATATTACAGATGACGCCCCTGCTACGTGAGACTTGATGAGACCTTAACAAATGAAAAGGAAGGAAATTTGGAATTTTAATTGGGCCTTGGGGCACACTTTGAGATGTAAGGGCTTAAGCCCATATTAACATGAACAATTTGTTTTATTGACTATACTTTATATGTTATGTGTTTAATGAGAATGAACATCTGTCTAGTTAAATCCTTTAGATTGTCATTTATTTACCTTTCTTGTTTTATATTGCTCACCCTCGGGTTCGTGGAAATTCAGGGCGTGATAGTATGTGTGTATGCATGGAAGTGTATAAGTGTGTGTATATGCCTGTGTGTTATATATAAGTATATATATAATTACAGGTGCTGTGTGTGAATAAGGTATATGTATATATACGTATATATGTAATAAAATGTATATATATGTATATATATATATAGAGAGAGAGAGAGAGAGAAAGAGAGAGGAGGTGTGTGTGCGTGTATGCCATAAGTTGGCCATGTGTGTGAAAGATGAGGTGAAGGAGTGTGTGGTGGTTTGAGTAAAACAGTGGGTGTGCCAACCCATATATATATATATTTATATATATATACACAAATATCATGCTTTATATATAAATATCAAACATATAAAATTGAAAGAAAAGAAGAGAAACAAAGAGGGAAAGAGAGAGGGGGGGAAGGGTGGTGGAAGGAAGATATTTTCTTGTGTAGGTGTGTGTGTGTGTGTGTAAATGGTTTATAAATAGGCATGAATTGCATGCAGTAGGAAGACAAAAAAGAAAAGCAAGAAAACTAAGGAAGAAGAAAAAAAGAGAAGAAAACAAGGTCGAAAAGAGAAGAAAGGGGGAGGACTGAGAATCAAAAGGTGAGTTCTTTATGTCTTTCAAAGTTTTGTTTGAATTTTAAGAAGTTAAACCTCATATGCATGCTTTGTAAGTATTGTAGATGTTAATTTAGAAGGAAACAAGGTCGGACAAACCTAGAAAATCAAAGGAAACAATAAACCCACCACTGATGAGCTTTAAAGCTTAGGTCTGAACCAACCTCTGTGAAACCCAGATTCATTGCTTGAGACTAAAACTAGAGGTCACAAGGGTTGTAAAAACCCTAAATAAAAACCCTAAACCGCGACCAAAAGGCTTACAAAAAGAAGGGATTTTATGGTAAAAAATGACCCATTTTCGACCTTCGACCATTGAAAATGCCTAAAAAATGTCACCACCAAACCAGTTTCCAAACCTCTAAAAAAGAAAAATACACGTTTTCAAACTTACATAACGTAATTCGGATGCCTGGTATACAATTTATGCAAAAATAAGAGACTTTTGTGTCAAAATGACCCCTTTTTGGCCTTTACCCAAAATGCCCGAAAAGTGTCAAATCAACACCAAACCGGTCCACACATATCTAAACTGGTAAAATACAAGTGCTCAAACTTACAAAACATAAGAGACTTTAGTGTTGAAAATGGCCCTTTTTGGCATTCAACCGCCCAAAATGCCCAGAAAGCAACAAACCACGACCAAACTAGTTCGCTCACCTTTACAATAGTTAAATACACATGCTAAAACTTACAAAACATAATTCAGATGCCAATTTGTAACTTATGCAGAAATAAGGTACTTATATGTCGAAAACGGCCCATTTTGGGCCTTCGACCGCCCAAAATACCTGAGAAGTGTCAAACCACCACCAAACCAATTGACATACCTCTAAACTAGTAAAATATACATGTTTAAACATATAAAAAGCTATTCAGATGCCTAGTTTGCAACTTATGCAAAAATAAGGGACTTTAGTTTTGAAAATAGCCCATTTTCGGCCTTCGACAGCCCAAAATGCCCAAAAAGCATCAACCCACCACCAAAATGGTTCATATACCTCTAATATTGTAAAATACACGTGCTCAAACTTAAAAAACATAATTTGAATGCCCATTTTGTAACTTTTGCAAAAATAAGGTACCTTAGTGTGGAAAACGGCCCATTTTGGGCCTTCGACAACCCAAAATGTCGGGAAAGCGTCAAACCACCACCAAACCAGTTCACACACCTCTAAACTAGTAAAATATAGGTACTAAAACTTACAAAACACAATTCAGTTACCTGGTTTGTAACTTAAGCAAAAATAAGTGACTTTAGTATCAAAAATAGTCTGTTCTCAGCCTTCGACCACATAAAATGACTGAAAAACATCAAAATACCACCAAACCAATTCACACACCTTTAAACTAGTAAAATACACATGCTCAAACTAAAAAACTATAATTTGAATGCCCGGTTTGTAACTTATTAAAAAATAGGGGTCTTTAGTGTAAAAAACAACCCATTTTTGGCCTTCGACCCCCCAAAATGCCTGAAAAGTGTCAAACAACCATCAAACCAGTTCACACACCTATAAACTAGTAAAATACACGTGTTCAAACTTATAAAATATGATTTAGATACCCGGTATGCAAATTATGCAAAAATAAGGGACTTTAGTGTCAAAACAGCTCGAGTTTCGGTATTCGCCTGCCCAAAATGACCATAAAGCATCAAACAACCACAAAAATAGTTAACACACCTCTAAATAGTAATATAAATGTTCTTAAACTTACAAAACACAATTTAGATGTCTAGTTTGTAATGTATGCAAAATTATGGTACTTTAGTGCTGAAAATGACCCATTTTGGGCCTTCGGACGGCTAAAATGCCCGAAAAGTGTCAAACCACCACCCAACTAGTTCAAACACCTCTAAAATAGTACAATACACATGATCAAACTTATAAAAAAATAATTTAGATGTCTGGTTTGCAACTTATGCAAATATAAGGGACTCTAAAAAATAACCCGTTTTGGGCCTTCGATTGCCCAAAATGCCCAGAAAACATCAAACCACCACCAAACTAGTTGATACACTACAAAAATAGTAAAGTACACGTTCTCAAACTCAAAAAACACAATTTGGATGCCCGGTATGCAACTTATTAAAAACAAGGGACTTTAATGTTGACAATGGCCTATTTTCAGCCTTCGACTGCCCAAAATGCCTGGAAAGTGTCAAACCACCACAAGACTAGTTCAAAAACATTAAAATTATAAAATGCATGTGCTAAAACTTACAAAACACAATTTCGATACCTGGTTTGCAACTTATGCAAAAATAAGGGACTTTAGTGTTTAAAATGGCCCGTTTTGGGCCTTTGACTACCCAAAATGCCTGAAAAGTGTCAAACCAAAACAAAAATAGATCTCCAAACTAGTAATACAAGTGCTAAAATTTAAAAAACAAAATTCGGATGCCCGATTTGCAACTTATGCAAACATAAGGCACTTTAATGTTGAAAACGACTTGTTTTGGGCCTTCGACCACCCAAAATGCCTGAAAAACATCAAACCACCAGACCAAACTAGTTAACACACCTCTAGACTAGTAAAACACACGTGCTAAAAGTTAAAAAATATAATTTGGATGCCCGATTTATAACTTATGCAAATATAAGGGACTTTAGTGTCAAAAACAGCCTATTTTGGGCCTTCGATCGCCCAAAAATCCTAAAAAGCGTCAAACCACCACCAAACTAGCTAACACACCTCTAAACTAGTAAAATACATGTTCTCAAACTTACAAAACACAATTCAGATGTCCAGTTTGCAAGTTATGCGAAAATAAAGGACTTTAGAGTCAAAAAAGCCCGTATTCGGCCTTCGACTGCCCAAAATTTCTAGAAGCATCAGACCATCACCAAACCAGTTCAAACACCTCTAAACTAGTAAAGTACAGGTTTTCAAAGTTACAAAACATAATTTGGATGCCAGGTTTGTAACTTATGCAAAAATAAGGGACTTTAGTGTCGAAAATAGACCATTTTGGGCCTTCGATCGCCCAAAATTCCTGAAATGTGTCAAAACACCACAAAACTAGTTCCACACCTATAAACCAGTAAAATACACATGCTCAAACTTACTAAACACAATTTCTATGTCCGGTAGGCAACTTTTTAAAACATAAAGGACTTTAGTGACAAAAATGGCCCATTCTGGACCTTCGATTGCCCAAAATGCCCGAGAAGTGTCAAACCACCACAAAATGGTTCACACACCTCTAAACTAGTAAAATGCACATGCTCAAACTCACAAAACACAATTCGAATGTCCGGTTTATAACTTATGCAAAAATAAGGGACTTTAGTGTCGAAAAATGGACCATTTTGGGTCTTCGACCGTCCAAAATGTCTGAAAACCATCAAACCAACACCAAACCAGCTCAGACACCTCTAAACTATTAAAATACACAAGCTCAAACTTAGAAAACAC
Source organism: Nyssa sinensis (assembly GCA_008638375.1). Classification (NCBI taxonomy): domain Eukaryota; kingdom Viridiplantae; phylum Streptophyta; class Magnoliopsida; order Cornales; family Nyssaceae; genus Nyssa; species Nyssa sinensis. The sequence goes on along the minus strand of CM018044.1, from coordinate 27,314,812 downwards.
AATCCAGATGCCCGGTTTACAACTTATGCAATTGTAAGGTATCAAACCAGTTCACAAACCTCTAAATTTGTAAAATACATGTGATAAAACTTAAAAAATACAATTAGGATGTTCGGTGTTAAACTTATGCAAATATAAGGGACGTTAGTGTCGAAAATAGCCATTTTGGGCCTTCAATTGCCCAAACTGCTTGAAAAACATCAAACCACCACCATAATAGTTCACACACCTCTACACTAGTAAAATAAATGTTCTCAAACTTACAAAACACAATTTTCATGCCCAGTTTGCAACTTATGCAAAAATAAGATACTTTGTGTTGAAAATGGGCCGTTTTGGGCCTTTGACCACACAAAATGCCCAAAAAGTGTCAAACCACCAAAAAAATGATTCACACATCTCTAAAATAGTAAAATAAACATGCTAAAACTTGTAAAACATAATTTGGATGCCCAGTTTGTAACTTATGCAAAAATAAGGGATTGGGAGTCGAAAATGGCCTATTTTGGGCCTTTGACAGCCCAAAATGCCCAAAAAGTATCAAACCACCACCAAACCGATTCACACATCTCTAAACGAGTAAACTACACATGCTCAAACTTACAAAACATAATTCGGATGCCCAGTTTGCAACTTATGCAATAATAAGTGACTTTAGTGTAAAAAATGGCCTGTTTTGGGCCTTCGACAGCCAAAAATGCCCAAAAAATGTCAAACCACCACCAAACCCATTCAGAAACCTCTAAACTAGTACAATACAGATGCTTAAACTTACAAAACACAATTTGGATGCTCAGTTTGCAACTTATACAAAATAAGGGACTTCAGTGTCGAAAACGGCCTATTTTGGGCCTTCGACCGCCCAAAATGTTCGAAAAGTGTCAAACCAACACGGAACTAGTTCACACACCTCTAAATTAGAAAAATGCACATGCTCAAACTTATGAAACACAATTTTGTTGCTTGGTTTGCAACATAAGAAAAAATAGGGGACTTCAGTGTTGAAAATGGCCCTGTCTCGGCATTTGATGGCCCAAAATACCCAGAAAGCATCAAACGACCATTAAACCAGTTCACATACCTCTAAAATAAAAAAATACACATGCTCAAACTTACAAAACACAATTCGGATGCCTGATTTGTAACTTTTAAAAAAAATAAGGGATTTTAGTGTAAAAAAATGGCCATGTTTTAGGCCTTCGATCACCCAAAAAGCATTAAACCACCACCAAATTGGTTCATACACCTATAATCTTGTAAAATACATGGGCTTAAACTTAGAAAACATAATTCGGATGCCCAGTTTGCAAGTTATACAAAAATAAGGGATTTAGTGTCGAAAATAGCCCGTTTTGGGCCTTCGACCTCCCAAAATGCTCAAAAAGTGTCAAACCACCACTAAAATAGTTCACACACCTCTAAAATAGTAAATTACATGTGCTCAAACTTACAAAACACAATTCGGATGCCCGATTTTCAACTTATGCAAAAAAGGGTACTTTAGTGTCGAAAATGACCCGTTTTAGACCTTCGACTGCCCAAAATTCCTGAAATGCAGCAAATCACCACCAAACTGGTTCACACACATCTAAACTAGAAAAATACATGTGCTCCAAGTTACAAAGCAAAATTTAGATGCCTAGTTTGCAACATATGCAAAAATAAGGGACTTTAGTATTGAAAATGGCTCGTGTTGGGCTTTCGACTGCCCAAAATGCTTGGAAAGCTTCAAACCACCACCAAAATAGTTCACACAACTCTAAACTAGTAAAATACATGTGGTTAAACTTACAAAACAAAATTTTGATGCTCGGTTTGCAACTTATGCAAGAATAAGGGACTTTAGTATAAAAAATGGCCCTTCTTTAGCCTTTGACTGCCCAAAATGCTTGAAAAGCGTCAAACTACCACCAAACTGGTTCTTAAACCTCCAAACTAGTAAAATATACGTGCTCAAACTTATAAAACATAATTCAGATGCCCGGTTTGCAACTTATGAAAAAATAAGACTTTAGTGTCAAAAACAGCCCGTTTTGGGCCTTCGACTGCCCAAAATACCTGCAAAGTGTCAAACCAGCACCAAAAGAGTTCACACACCTCTAAAATAATAAAATACATGTGATGAAACTTTCAAAAAAACAATTCAGATGCCTTATTTGAAAATTATGCAAAAATAAGAGACTTTGGTGTCGTAAACGGCCCATTTTGGGCCTTTAACAGCCCAAAATGCCCTAATAGCATCAAACCACCACTAAAGCAGTTCACACTCCTTGAAAATAGTGAAATAAATGTGTTCAAACATACAAAACCCAATTCGGATGCCCGGTTTCCAACTTAAGCAAAAAGAAGGTACTTCAATGTCGAAAAGGCCCGTTTTGGGCCTTCGATTGCCCAGAATTCCTAGAAATCGTCAAACCACCACCAGACCAGCTCACACACCTCTAAACTAGTAAAATATATGTCCTCAAAATTTTAAAACACAATACAGGATTCCCGGTTTGCAACTTATGCAAAAATAAGGGACTTTAGTGTTGAAAATAACATATTTTGGGCCTTTGACCTCCTAAAATGTCCGGAAAGGGTCAAACCAACACCAAAATAGTTCACATACCTCTAAAATAGTAATATACATGGGCCCAAACTTACAAAACACAATTCAGATGACTGGTATGCAACTTATGCAAAAATAAGAGACTTTGGTGTCGAAAAGGGCCCGTTCAAGGCCTTCGACGGCCCAAAATGCTCAGAAAGTGTCAAACCACCACCAAACCAATTCACACACCTCTCAACTAGTAAAATACACATTTGAAAACTTACAAAACACTATTTAGATACCCGATTTGTAACTTATGCAAAAATAAGGGACTTTAGTGTCGAAAACGACTCGTTCTCAGCCTTCGACCACTCAAAATGCCCGAAAAGCATAAAACCACCACCTAAATTGTACACACTGCTCTAAAAAAGTAAAATACATGAGCTCAAACTTTAAAAACATAATTTGGATGCCAGGTTTGTAACATATGAAAAAATAAGGGACTTTAGTATCGAAAATGGCTCATTTTAGGCCTTTGACCGCCAAAAAACCCAAAAGCATCAAACCACCACTAAAATAGTTGACATACCTCTAAACTAAAAACTTACACGTGCTCAAACTTACAAAACACCATTTGGATACCTGGTTTGTAACGTTTGCAAAAATAAGGGACTTTAGTGTTGAAAAAGGGCCGTTTTGGGCCTTAAAGTGCCCAAAAAGTATCAAACCACCACCAAAATGATTCACACACCTCTAAAGTAGTAAAATGCATGTGCTCAAACTTAAAAAATATAATTCAGATGCTAGGTTTGCAACTTATGCAGACATAAGTGACTTTAGTGTCGAAAACAACCCATTTCAGGCCTTCAAACTCCAAAAATGCCCTAAAAGCATCAAAATACCACAAACCCAGTTCACACACCTCTAAAATAGTAAACACATGTTCTCAATTTACAAAAATAAGGGACTTTTGTGTCGAAAACGGCCCATTTTGGGCCTTTGATGGCCCAAAATACACAAAAAGTATCAAACGACCCCCAAAACAATTAACAAAGCTGGAAAACCTATAAAATACATGTGCTCAAACTTATAAAAAATAATTCGAATGCCTGATTTGCATATTATGCAAAAATAAGAGATTTTTGTGTAAAAAATGGCCTGTTTTGGGCCATTGATTGCCCAAAATGCCCGAAAATCATTAAATGACCACCAAACCAGTTCACACACCTCTAAAATAGTAAAATACACATCCTCAAACTTTTAAAACACAATTCGAGTGCCCGATTTCCAACTTATACAAAAAATAACCTACCTTAGTGTAAAAAAGGGTCCATTTTGGGCCTTCTACTCCCCAAAATGCCTGAAAAAGGGTCAAACCACCACTTAACCAGTTTGCACACCTCTAAACTAGTAAAATAAACATGCTCAAACTTACATAACACAATTTTGATGCCTAGTATGCAAAAATAAGGGACTTTAGTCTTGAAAAAGGCCCATTTTGAGCCTTCGACCACTCAAAATGCTCGAAAAGTATAAAAACACCACCAAAGTAGTTCAAACACCTCTAAACTAGTAAAATTCACGTGCTCAAACTTACATAACACAATTTGGATGCTTGGTATGCAACTTATGCAAAAATAAGGGACTTTTGGGTCGAAAATGACCCATTTTCGGCCTTCGACTGCCCAAAAATGCCCGAAAAGCATCAAATCACCACCAAACGGGTTTACACACATCTAAAATAGTAAAATACACGTTCTTAAACTTAAAAAACATAATTCGAATGCCCGGTTTGCAACATATGCAAAAATAAGGGACCTTACTGTTGAAAACGGCTCGTTTTGGGCCATCGACCACGCAAAATACCCGGAGAGCGTCAAAACACCACCAAACAAGTTCACACACCTATAAACTAGTAAAATACACATGCTCAGACTTAAAAAAAGACAATTCGACTACCCGGTTTCCAACATATGCAAAAATAAGGGACTTTAGTGTCAAAATGGCCATTTCTCGACCTTTGATCGCCCAAAATATCCGAAACGTGTCAAGCCACCACTAAAATAGTTCACACACCTCTAAAATAATATATTACAAATGCTCAATCTTACAAAACATAATTCAGATGCCCGATTTGCAACTTCTGCAAAAATAAGGGACTTTAGTATTGAAAACGGCCTATTTTGGACCTTTGACCGCCCAAAATGCCCAAAAAAATGTCAAACCACCACCAAAGTAGTTCACACACCTCTAAAACAGTAAAATACACCTGCTAAAAATAAAAAACACAATTAGGATGACAAGTTTACAATTTATGAAAAAATATGGGACTTTAGTGTAATAAACGGCTCATTTTGGGCATTTGACCACCCAAAATGCCCGAAAAGCGTCAAACCACCACCAAACCAGTTCACATACCTCTAAACTAGTAAAATACATGTGATGAAACTTACGAAACACAATTCAGTTACTTGGTTTGCAACTTATTAAAAAATAAATGACTTTAGGGTCGAAAACGACACGTTTTTGGCCTTCGACCACCGAAAATGCCTAAAAAATGTCAAACCACTACCAAACCATTTACATGCCTCTAAAATAGTAAAATAAATGTGCTTAAACTTACAAAATAGAATTCAAATGACCAGTTTGCAACTAATGCAAAATAAGGGACTTTTGTATAAAAAACGGCCCGTTTTGGGCTTTCGACAGTGCAAAAAGCTCAGAAAGAGTCAAACCAACACCAAACCAATTCACATACCTCTAAAACTATAAAAAAAAATACGTTCAAACTTACAAAACACAATTCAGATGCCTGGTATGAAACTTATGCAAAAATAAGGGACTTTAGTGTAAAAAACAACCCGTTTTGGGCCGTCGACGGCCCAAAATGCCCAAAAATCATCAAACCACTGCCAACCTAGTTCACACACCTCTAAACTAGTAAAATACATGTGATCAAACATACAAAACATAATTTGGATTCCCGGTTTGCAATTTATGCACAACTAAGGGACTTTAGTGTCAAAAAAGAATCGTTCTAGGCCTTCGACAGCCCAAAATGCCTGAAGAGCGTTAAATAACCAGAAAACCAGTTCAAACACATCTAAGCTAGAAAAACACCCATGCTCAAACTTAGAAAATATAATTTGGATGCCCGGTTGACAACTTATGCAAAAATAATGTACTTTAGGGCCGAAAATGGCCTGTTTTGGGCCATCAGTTCACATACCACTAAACTAGTAAAATACAGGTGCTCAAACTTACAAAACATAATTCGGATGCCTGGTTTTCAACTTATGAAAAAATAAGGGACTTTAGTGTTGAAAATGACTCGTTTTGAGCCTTCGACTGCCCAAAATGCCCGAAAAGCGTCAAACCACTGCCAACCCAGTTCACACACCTCTAAACTAGCAAAATACATGTTATCAAACTTACAAAACATAATTCGGATTCTCGGTTTGAACCTTATGCAAAAATAAGTGACTTTAGTGACGAAAAACAACCGTTCTCGGCCTTCAACTGCCCAAAATGCCCGTAAAGCGTCATACCACCACCTAACTTGTACTCACCTCTAAATTAGTAAAATACACATTCTCAAACATACAAAACACAATTCGGACACCCGGTTTCAAACTTATGCAAAAATAAGGTACTTTAGTGTCGAAAATGACCCATTTCGAGCCTTCAACTACCCATAATGCCCGAAAGGGGTCAAACCACCACCAAACTAGTTTTTGCACTGCTAAACTTGTAGAATACATATGTTCAAACTTACAAAACATAATTCGAATGACCGATTTGCAACCTATGTAAAAATATGGGACTTTAGTGTCGAAAACGACTCATTTTGGGCATTTGGCCGCCTAAAATGCCTGGAAAGCATCAAACTACCACCAAATAGTTCAAATAGCTCTAAACTAGTAAAATACATGTGATGAAACTTAAAAAACACAATTCGGCTACCTGGTTCGCAAGTTATGCAAAAATATTGGACTTTAGGGTTGAAAACAACCCATTTTTGGCCTTCGACCACTAAAAATGCCTAAAAAATGTCAAACCACCACCAAACCAGTTGACATGCCTCTAAACTAGTAAAATACAGATGCTCAAACTTACAAAATAGAATTCGGATGCCCAGTTTGCAACTAATACAAAATAAGGGACTTTTGTGTAAAAAATGGCTCGTTTTGGGCTTTCGACAGCGCAAAAAGCTCGAAAAGAGTCAAACGAACACCAAACTAGTTCACATACCTCTAAAATTGTAAAAAAAATACGTTTAAACTTACAAAACACAATTCAGATGCTTGGTATAAAACTTATGCAAAAATAAGGGACTTTAGTGTAAAAAACAACACGTTTTGGTCATTCGACTGCCCAAAATGCTCGAAAATCATCAAACCATTGCCAACCTAGTTCACACACCTCTAAACTAGTAAAATACATGTGATAAAACTTACAAAACATAATTCGGATTCCCATTTTGCAACTTATGCACAACTAAGGGACTTTAGTGTCAAAAAAGAACCGTTCTCGGCCTTCGACTGCCCAAAATGCCCAAAAAACGTTAAATAACCAGAAAATCAGTTCAAACACATCTAAGCTAGAAAAATACCCTTGCTCAAACTTAGAAAATATAGTTTGGATTCCCAGTTGACAAGTTATGCAAAAATATGGTACTTTAGGGTCGAAAATGGCCTATTTTGGGCCATCAGTTCACATACCACTAAACTAGGAAAACACAGCTGCTCAAACTTACAAAACATAATTCGGATGCCTGGTTTTCAACTTATGCAAAAATAAGGGACTTCAGTGTTGAAAATGACTCGTTTTGAGCCTTCAACTACCCCAAATGCCCGAAAAGCGTCAAACCACCGCCAACCCAGTTCACACACCTCTAAACTAGCAAAATACACGTTATCAAACTTACAAAACATATTCGGATTCCCGGTTTGAAACTAATACAAAAATATGGGACTTCGGTGATGAAAAACAACTGCTCTCGGCCTTCAACTACCCAAAATGCCCGTAAAGCGTCATACCACCACCTAATTTGTACTCACCTCTAAATTAGTAAAATACACGTTCTCAAACATACAAAACACAATTCGAACATCCGATTTCAAACTTATGCAAAAATAAGATACTTTAGTGTAAAAAATGAACCATTTTGAGCCTTCGACTGCCCATAATGCCCGAAAGGGGTCAAACCACCACCAAACCAGTTTGTGCACCACTAAACTTGTAGAATACACATGGTCAAACTTACAAAACATAATTCGAATGACCGGTTTGCAACTTATGTAAAAATATGGGACTTTAGTGTCGAAAACGGCCATTCGATTGCCCAAAATGGCTGAAAATTGTCAAACCAGCACCAAACTAGTTCACATACCTCTAAACTAGTAAAATACAGGTGCTAAAACTTACAAAACACAATTTGGATGTCCGGTTTGTAACGAATACAAAAATAACGTACTTTAGTGTCGAAAACAGCCCGTTTTGGGCCTTCGACCACCCAAAAAGTGTCAAGCACGGCCAAGCCAGTTCAAACATCTTTAAACTAGTAAAATACATATTCTCAAACTTAAAAAACATAATTTGGTTCCTCGATTTGTAACTATGCAAAAATAAGGGACTTTAGCGTCGAAAACGACCTGTTTTCAGCCTTCGAATGCCCAAAATGCCTAAAAAGCATCAAACCACCACCTAACTTGTACACACACCGCCAAAGTAGTACAATAGGTATAAATATATAAGAATGTATATATGTGAAAGTGAATATGTAAATCAGTAACTGAATATGCAAAAGAAAGAAAACGGGTGGGAAAGTTATAGCTGCAGGACATGAACGGTTAATGGGAGAAAGAGGGAGAGAGAGAGAATTAAGGGAGAAATTTTATTATATATTTAAAACACTTAAGAGTTATGTGCATTAGAACTGGAAACAGAAGAAAATGCAAAGAAAAGAAATGGAGAAGGAAGGAAGCAGCAAGCGGCGCAAGTAGGGTGGTGGCAGAAAGTAGTGCTGCGGCACAAGAAGAAGGAAGAAAAAAAAATAAAGAAGGAAAAAGGAAGGAAGAAGCAGGAGGTGGATCAGTGGAAGAGAAGAGGAGAAAAACAGAAGAGGAAGAAGCAAAGGGATAGGGGTCGAACAACCAAGGCGCGCAACAGGAAAACGATCGGGTAAGACATTGAGTTTTCATTCTGAAATTTTAGAAACATGAATGTTCAATTTGATTTTAGGATCTTGTTATGCATGAAATTTAGGTTATGACACAAATTGAATCAAGAAAAACCAACTAGAAAGGAGTGAGAAAACGGAAATGGCAGGAAAGATTAAAAAATTTGGTTTTACCATCGTGATACATGAAATTCAATTTGAATGCTTAGGAATTATGTGTAGGATGTAGGAACAATGTAGGGAGCATTTTGTGTCGAAACCGTAGAAGAAAAGAGTGGAAAATGAAGCAGAAACAGAGCTGGCCGGAAAACCGCACAGCCCCGGTGGAGCTGCGATTTTCCCCATTTTGGGAGTGTTTCGGCACTCCGATCGAAAACCCGAGAATAGATTTGAGTTGCCCATGACTTGTAGGTGTGAACCCCACTGAAAAATGCAAGAAAATCCATCGCCGGTGAGTCGTCGTTGATGGAGAAGACAACCAGCACACTGGAAATGTTGCTGCGCGGCTGGGACTTTGTGATTTATTTTGGGCCAAACCGGGTCGGATCTGACCCGACCCACCCATTCAGATGGCTGCCCAATACTATTACTCTATGGGTAAATTTTTAAATTTAAGTTTGGAGAGTGTTTAGTTAAAAAGGAGAAGCTACCCAACGGTTGGCTTATAAGTATATACAAGAAATGAAAATGAAAAAAAGAAAAAAAAAAAATTCACATGGGCTGTATGCCCTGTGACTTAAACCCTAGGATGATGGATAAATGCTTGGAGCACAGACCACATGTGCCTACCATTGTGCCATTAAGGCACATGTGGTCTATCTTGTCACATCCCGAACCCCTACCCTACGCGGATGTCGAGGACGTGACTGCCAGTCAGTCGCGACGCGACCAACCAAAGGCAAATTCTGAACTTTCCGACGAATTGCACTCCAACTGTAGGGTCAGATGCAGCGGAATTTAAAACTTTTTCTTTGTGTCACGGGAATGCAACTCACTTATCCATCATAAGAATATGTATCACAGAGCAAGACTAAATCCAGTCAGTCAACAATTCTAATCTCAGAGCATATCTAAATCAAGCATATAACAACAGAGCAGATCTAATATCTCTAGAGTACCATTAGTTCCATGAGCCATGTCTATCTAGTATATATCAGTCAAGTCAATCATATCATACCACTCACCGGAATAACCAGGTTCGATCTACAATAAACCAGTCTCTACAATTCAGTGCCGTCAGATCCTTACTTGCAATGCCACTTGGCCTATTCACGTCATGTCATAGTACCTTCTAATCCAATGGAGGTAATTCCTGAAAAATGTCAGAATAATGGGGTGAGCTTAAATAAGCCCAGTGAGTAACACAGATTCCCTATCATGGGTTTCAAAATCAGTTTTGTGCTCCCAAGGCACATGGATAATTTAGTCATTACAAAAATAACTATTTTTATAAATCCATTTCATAAACAGTCTAGTACAATAAAACAGAATCGGACAGACAATACAAACGGATCGGAACATGACATAACCAATCGGTCAGAACAATAACTATTGCTAATATATCGGTCAAGACACAGACTTTTCATTAACGGAACGAATCACAATCGGGACTGAGTGGGAACAATAAGTCAGTCAAGACAGAGGCATATTATCAATGACTAGAACATAGCGGAGTTGAACAAGATCAATCAAGACAAGGCATACCAATAACAGGACAGAAACACAATGGAACTAGATCATCTATCAATCAGGCCAGACATATCATCAACGGATGAAATATAACGGAATCGAACGGAAACAATACATCAGTCAAGCATAAGCATATCGCGAACGGATAAAATTATAACGGAACTAAACGGAAACAATACACTAATCAAGACACAGGCAATCATGAACAGGACACAACATAACGGAACTGGGTAAAAACAATATAACAATCAAGTCAGGGACACATCACTGTCGGAACTAATCATAACTGGACTGAACAATGTTTCAATCAAGACAGACGTATCTTCAACGGACAGTACACAACGGAACTGGACCATATATCAATTAAGGCGGACTTAACATCATTAACGGACAGAACATGTCAGAACCGTACGGAAACATATCAATCGAGGCAGACATATCATTAACGGACAGCACATAACCGAACTGAACAGAATTCCTAATTCGAAGGATACAAGCACATCACGTGGAATGTGATACAAAGGGCGTACATTAAGTACATACATTTAAACAATATAGCATTCAGACAGTATACTATACAAAGTGGTACGATACAACAAAATGTTGTTCTTTGCCTATATCACATGGTTTATTTAATCGTTTCGAAAATAATGGTTCAATATATCCATTTTATCTCAACAGTTCAAAACGGGCAAAACAGTACGGGATGCTAGCACAGGGATCAGGAATATAGTCAATTATTTAAAAAGACTAAAACCATGTCATAAGTGATATAGTACGGAAAGGCATGCATTTAAATAATTGCACTTAAATAATTGCATTCAAAACAGATCAGTAAATCAAGGGACAGTATCAAAACAGTGTCAGAAGTTACTCACAAACTTTACGCTTATTTCCTTGCATAAATAATCCGATAACCTCCAGGTACGTCAAGCATCTCCATGTATATCCTGAATAATAATCATCAATCACAGACAGATCAGAACTCATCCATTCAGGTCTCATTCGTCATCTTAGGTATATATCGGATTACCTAAGATAGCCTACTAGCCTATCGCCCTTCCATTGGGTCTCACTCGAGGCTATTTCATTCTTTAATTAGGCTTAACAGTTATTAGGATTATATCCTAAGTCATTTAGACTTCAGTTGTTATCAGTCAGGCACTCATTCAACCTTAGGGGCAAAATGGTAATTTTACCATTCTTGTCCCGGACCTTGTCGTGGTCTTCGGAATAGTCTTTATATCTTAAGTACAAAGTTCTACGTCCTTTGGACTCCAATCGGTATCAGTTAGGTTCTCATTTTAACCATAGGGGCAAAATGGTAATTTTGCCATTCTTATCCCGGACCCTATTATGGTCCTCAAAATATCCCATATATCGTATATATGAAGTTTTAAGTCTTTTAGACTTTAATCGGTATCAGTTGGGTACTTATTTAGTCTTAGGGGCAAAATGGAAATTTTGTCATTTTTGCCCCGGACCCTATCATGGTCCTCAGAACGTCCCATATATGTCATGTATAAATTTGTAAGTCCCTTGGACTTCATTTGGTATCTGCTTTAGATCGTCGGGACACATCGGTCATTTCTCGTTTTACGCGTTGACTGTCTCGGAGTCTTATTTAGCCCTTCAGTGTTCATAATTATCCCTATGATAATTTATCAGATCAGTTTGACCTTTATTCGACCTCTACTTTGCATTTATAGTGCTCAGGGGTATTTTGGTCATTTTACGTTTTATGTAATTCTGACCCCGATTCGTCATCTAATCAAGTATACAGTCTCACTAGTGTCTGGGCTCCTACCGGTATCAGTTTCGTCCCAATCGGACTTTGTTTAGGTCTCGTACGGTATCAGGGGTAATTTGGTAATTTCGTGTGTCGTATTTTTCGGCACGTCAGTTCATAAAATGGACCTCACCATTGGGTCCAGAGCGCCCAACATAGTGAAATTGGACTGTCTGTTATGTTTAATCGGCCCTGAGTATCATTAAGGGCAATTCAGTCATTTACACCTACGTGTCTGTATTTTTCGGGACCTCAGTTCATTAAACGGACCTCACCGTTGAGTCCAGAATGCCCGAGATAGTCAAAATAGGCTATCTGATATTTTTATTTGGGTCTGGGTACCATCAGGGGTAGTTCGGTCATTTATCACTTACGGGTCTGTATTTTTCGGGACTGTATTTCGAAAATCGGACTGTACCATTGAGTCCAGAATGCTTGAAATAGTGAAAATACACTATTTATTTAATTTGTTAGGACTCCGTTTGACATATTTAATGTCCAGGGGTAAAATTGTAATTTTACCTATTTAATAAAATAATAAAATAATTATTTTATTATTTAATTAATTACCAGGGGCTTAAATGTATAATTTATCCAAAATCTGGGCCACTGTGTAATTCTTTAAAACAGTGGGGACAAATCCGTAATTTCAGAAAGTATTTGGGGTTCAAAATATAATTTCATAATTTAGGGGTTCAAACCCAAGGATTCAAGGGTTCATTAGTTGAACCGGTCCAAAACCATCAAGAACCAACCGGTTCAGTTCCTTCAGAAAACCGGAATAACATGTTCTTTATATCCCCAATTCAGCCCCTTATTCACGGTTCGGACAGACCTAATCCCTAATTCAGATTTATTAACCGAGTTTCCAAACATACTGGTTTTGATTTTAAAACAAAACCTGTTTAACCAAAACGGTGCCGTTCCAATTAATTCGGTGGCATCCCTCTTCGCTCAACACGTGTCCGAGTTGGCCCGGTTGACTCGGCTCAAGGCAGCGAGTCAACTCGGTCGTCTTTTTCATCAAATTACCCTCGGTTGCCCTAGTTTCTGTAGATTTCTTCTTCCAATTTTGTGCTATTTCAAGCACGGATTATTCCTGCCTTCAGTCTCAATTTATTTCTGGGTATCATGCCAACAATTTGGCATTCATTTGGTGGCTCGAAACAATGCATGGAGCTCGGTTCCTCACCATTATCGTGGGACCTGCAACTCCACTGTATGCCCTCATTTCTCCATCAAATTTGATGGTTTTTGTTTCTTTGTGACCGTATATCCATGAGGGTTCAATCTCCATTCCAAAATCATGGTTTAGAAGCTTGTTTCAGAGTTTGGGTTTGTTGGCCGAAAGCAATAGCTTCGATTTTGAGGGCCTTCCCATGCGATTTTGGGTCGCGGATGGTGATTTTTAAACACCTACTGGGGTCTAGTGTAAGGCTCGGTTGGCCAAACTTGGGTTGGTCTCGGTCGTTTCAGACCTGCTACAGGGAAGCTCTATCCATGGCGGTTTCACTCACGGGTTGGGGTTCTAGGCCATTCCGACCCTTCTCAGTTGTTCTAGAGCAATCCTAGGCCTCTCAGTAGTGCATACATATAGTTTATATGGCTCAAACTATCAAAACAGTAACAAAATCCAAACAGAAAGATTTTCAGTTTAGGGATTTTACCTTGGTTCAGGCCACTGCTCCTATATAGCTCAGTTCTGACCCCCTTGGTTGCCACAGTTTAGTCATGCCCCCCTGAATCCTCTCTTCCTTTGGTGCATCTCCATGAATGTCACCATGTACATACACCCATTTGCATGTACAATCTCACTCATGCAAGAACCCTTCCTCTCAATGGCAGATCCGTCCATACACCAACACTCATAGGTAGTTTTTTGGTTTCTCCCAATTTGAGACACAGGTACAACATATACAAATATGTATATATATTTTATAATTCACTTGGTTGCATGCTTCTCTATTGGTGGGGGTGAGGGGTCCAATCAGATTATTTATATATATATATATATATATTTACATATATATATATATATATATAACATATATTATATGTCTTATATGTGGCTGCATGAAACCCCATTGGTCCATTTGGGTGGCAAGTTGGGGCAATTCAGTGTTATATACAAATAAGTTGCATACATATGCACAAAGTAATGGGTAGCCTAACTGGTAAATTTTTTGGGTGGAATTCATTCTCACCATAGGTCAAGGGTTCAATTCTCCTTGACCACCAATTTGGCCATTTTTCACCATTTTGGGCTAAGGCCCTGTTTGGCTGCACATTAATTCAGTTTTTGATGTTTGCCTCATAACTTTCATTCCGTAACTCCTTTTTCGATGCGGTTTGTTCCGAGAGTTTCATATTTCAGTTATTTACAGTGTCAGAGGTTCCGTGTCATTTATTAGTCATTCGGGATTTCCGTGGTTAATTAATTCGAATTCCGTCAGTGTTAAATTGACATTATCTCACCTAATTAATGGATAATTAGGTTCGGGTATTATACCCTATTCTCGGACATGTTTAATCATTCTATTGGTCTAGTGTGACCTACCGGGAGATTAAGGTTAATTTCCTTAATTATTCCCTAAGCCGGTACTAATTAATAATTAATTATTTAATTATTAATTATACAGAGTCGGGGTGTTACATATCTTGCCCCAAAATATATATATTAGTGATATTTAATTTATTTAAATAATTAGTCAAATTAGTAATTATTGAATTAATTCCTAATAGGTAAATGAGTCAAATAAATAGTGTAAATTGACTATTTTGGACCTTCTGGATTTAATGGTGAGGTCCATTTCACGAGACGGAGTCCTGAAAAAATGAAATACTCGTAGAACGCCAAAATGACCAAAATGCCCCTATGTCGAAGACGAGTCAAACGGACTCCGATTGAGTTAAGTAAATAGTGAATTTTTATTATTTCAAACCTACTGGACTCAACGGTGAAGTCCAAATTGTGAAAACAACCCGAAAAGTAGACATACGAAAATGACCATTTTGCCTTTGAGTAAATTAAGTTCAAAATGGAAACCGTAAAGCATAAATTAGAAAAAGGGATATTTAGATGTAGCGAGGCATAAATTTGATAAATGACATGAAAGCTGAAATGTGTTTATTGATCTATAGGCAAGACAAAAGGAAAGGAGAAGGTCACGGGATACTAGGGCATTAATAAGGTAAGTGAATTTCTATCTCTTATACGTGGTTTTCCAAGCCACGATCCTTCTATTACTACCAAGCTTGTACTCATGTATATATGTTCACTGTTATTGTTCCCACCGTGGATATTGTTCTATCTTGTGGACTTGATGAGTTATTGCATGTCAATACCTTGATACGATTTATGTGTATTTCTTTAATGCTCGAATACTGAATAATATATGACACACGTTGTTGAGAATCTCTAGAGGATGGTGGTACGTCCGCGCTCTAGGTATGAATCTTTGAGGGTGGCTTAGAGCTGAGGAGGATGGCGGTACGTCCGTGCTCCAATAGGCTTGGGCTGGTCACACCAAAGGGGGAAACTATGAAAACTTGAAGCTAACTTAGCAATGAGGATAGCGGTACGTCCGCGCTCATAGTTGGTTGTTATGCCTTACTGTTCATTGGCCATTCTGGCATGTTTTTGCTTATTAAAATTGCTTTCATGACTGGCTATCATGTTACCTTTGAATTCATGCTTTCTTATGTACTCCCTAACCCGTATTTGAGATAAACTTTTACTTACTGAGCTTGTAGCTCACCCCCCTTACAAATTTTCAAGGTGAGAATGCTACAGAACCACAGTAGCAGATCAAGAGCTTAAGGAGATAGTTGTGGAGCATAATAGTAGTGAATAAAGTCTCTCCCGTGTACTCACCACCTAAAAGTGGTTAATGTTTAACTTATTGTCAGTTTTATTTTCAGTTTTTGAACAATGTTGTAATAAAGCTTCCACACTTTAATGTTATGGTTACATTGCTTATTGTTAGCATTGGTAAAAGAATGGAAAAAGTAGGGACGGCCATTGGGTCAGCCCCGCGACACAAGATCCACATAGGGTGGGTTTCGGGTCATGATAGCTTGGTATTAGAGCAAAGTCTTAGGTTCTTGTGAGTCATGGGAGACAAGATCGAGTCATGGGAGACAGAACTAGGACACTAGAATTGTTAAGTCTAAGAGGTAGTCGATAGATGATACTGACACTACTATTTTAGACTTTATGCGAGTAGTGGCTATTATCTTACGTGAATAGTTACCTGATTATCTTTTACAGCGATGGTTAACACAAAGAATACATCGATAGCTATGGATAGCATAGATCGGTTTGAAGGACTGATGGAAAAGGGTTATTAAGGCTTTACCTTGGAGTCAGTCCATAGATAATGCTTAGTTAGTATGTTAGACTCATATATGAACGTTGATTGCCTTTCTTACGTAAATTCTAACTGTTATCTTTTACAGCAAATAGTAAACACCAGGAAATGATTAGGCTACTATATCAGTAGCCACAGGTACGTTTCTAGTTATTCATAACTGTTTATAGACTACTCAGATTTTATATTAACTCTACGCACTTATCCATGTCCCCACATTTCGACTCAACTGAACTTAGCAACTGAACACTTAGACTATTGATTTACTGATTCCAATACATCAGGAAAGTTCTTGTTGGAGAATGTTAGACAAAAAAAAAAAAAAAACATGTGAATTGTAAGCGATTTACTAAACCATTTTCATGTTACCATGAGGATCATTGTTTAGAAATGTTAAACATAGAACACACGAGGTATAGATCAAAAGCACAAGTATTCTCAATGATTGGCCTATAGTTGAAAGTTAGGCCTAGTGATATAGAAAAAATGACATTTAGAAATCAACACAGATACTACGAGTTCCTTATGATACTTTTGGGACGTCACAAGCCCTAGATGTATTAGTAGACTTAATGAATAGAGTTCTACAACCCCACTACACCTATCCTACCAAACCTAGTGATACCAAGAGATGATCAGACTGTTGTACCAGTAGTCGCAGGTACTGCTTTAGTTTATTTACAACCTATACATATATTGTTAATAATAGGCTTTATACATTGAATAGTATTTTCCTCAGTATTGTTAGAGTTAAACTTAGAAACATAGCCCCTAGGTTACATGTTAACTGTTTCAATATGCCCGAGAGCTTTATTATTGGTACATGTTGATGAATGCTATGAAATCGTTATTGATTAATGATATACATAGAGTATATGAGGTACAGATTGTAATTACACAACTATTAGCCAATTTAAGAAAGAAATTAATGATTTAGATGAGTTAAGTAATTAATGAATGTTAGAAAGCAATAGCAAGTTTATGTACTAAGTTTAATAGTCTTAAGAGAAAAAGATTATATGCTAAACGGAACTAGATAAATCTTGAACAACCAAAATGATTAGGTAAATAGTAACCTTACAAGATAAAAGTATATTTAAAGGAAAGTGATGAGAATTCTTGAAACTTTGACGTTGAAAATACTAAAGAAGGTGTCAATAAATAATATAGATAGATGAGCAAGACGTGAATAGTAGATAGTGGTTATACTCAAGAAATCTTGGAAAGGAATCATAGCGGTATTAAAAATTGATAAACCTTGATAATTAAAACATGAATTGATTAGTGAATTATGAAAAACTATAATAAATACGAGCAACGGTTAGTACTCATTGAAAATGTAAGATAACAAAGAGTTAGAAATGTGACACTATGGGAAGTTAATAGAACTAACAATAAATTAATATGAAGGATACTCTGAAGGACACTAAATGGATAAATTTCAAGAGGAGTTGATACTATAAGTTGATAATGTACTAGAAATATGAAAATTCTTAAATAAGTCATAATAAACCCTGATAGAGTAAAAAATAAATAGATGTTGAAGACAGTTACTAAATGAACAAGATTGTCAGAATTAACCTTATGAAATACGAGAATTCTAAAAAGAGACTGATATGCGATGAATAAGAAAAGACTTAATGAAATTTATTATCTGAGTAATAGATTTAATAGAAATATAGATGATACTCTATCAAACTAGTCGAAAGTACATGATAAATGATTCTGAAATAACTTTTAGGGATCAATGTAATCTAAATGATCGTAAAAACTGAACTAGTAATAAATTAGTTGGAGAAACTATGAAATGAAATGATACATAAACCTTAAAGTACTATGAGGAAAATTGTGATGGCGAAAGGAAGTATGAATGACTAAGACTACAATAAATTGAGAATGATAATTTACGATGATTTGGAGAAACCTTAGTAAAACTTTAATTGCCAACGATGAGTCTAGGAGACTGATATAAAAGGAAACCGTAAATGTAAAAGTTTCAGGAAAAAGAGAATAGTGTTTCTTAGAATATGAACAATCTTTTCGGAGCAAAGGTAAGGGAAACCAAAATACTGGTTATAAATTAGAAAGTCATAAGACTTTGAAATTCGAATTGATCAAATGATGTGAAAAATTCAAGGTAAACCAAATATGATAACACCGTTAAGAACACTTTCGAAGTATACTGTCATATGAAGAATCAATGACTGGAATAAAAGACTACCTTAAAATTTTCTAAGTATATGTACCATACTTTAATCTATAAGGGGAATGAGGAATCAAAACCTATAAAAAGAGCAATTGTAAAATGCACTAGTCTATAACGAAAGGAAAAATGGAGGAACTAATTTCCTCAACCTATCTAAATCATAAAAGGGATAAACATGAATTCGAAAACAAAGGCAGGGGTGCCAATGAATAATACCAACAATGAAATGAGTAAGGGATTGATAAATTTTCAAGAAATGAACACGCGATTGAGAATCACAAATAAAAAAAAAATTCAAATAAATTTGAGGACAATTAGGTAGAGAATAAATATTGGAATGCAAAGAGAATACGAGTAAACCGTCCCAACACAAACCAAAAGATGCTCATGGAAATGAAGGGAAACATGATACTCTGTCCTTAGTAAAACTTAAAGCACTTGAAGGAGAAATTCAAAACACTTTAAACGATAGAAGTGGTATAGTCTAGTTACACCGTTGACTTCCTATGACCACCACTAAAGAAATGGATTGAAAAGAAAAGATCAAGGTACTAGATACCTTTACCTGGCACACGATACGCTATACGATGTCAATAGAAGTTGAGAGACCATGAATAGTAAGGTAATCACGACCTAATACCAAATGAGATGAATATAACGACTGGACATGTAACTAGTCAAGATACTAGTAACAAGGGGGAATGGTTAAGTAATTGAAAAGACGACTCAAGGTGAGTAACGAAAGTAGCAGACCCCTAGTCATAATGTTAATACTAAATTTGGTGATGATGGGTAAACGTCCCAAGGAAGTTAAAAGGTCAAACCCTTGACTTTCAAAATTCACTATTAAATTAAAACAAAGAAGAATACAAAGAACTATAAATCCTGGTACAACGGAACCTCTCACTTGAAAATATAGTATTGAATGCTAGAGACAAGTTCAAGAGACATATTAAAAGGGGAACTACTATGAACAATCGAGTTTTGAGGACAAAACTCAATTTAAGGGGGGTAGAATGTAATACCCAGACCCAAATTGTAACCGAGTGAACCAAGTAAACCCGACCTGATAGGGCTTTATGTTATGATATCGAAAGGAATGGACGGTTATAAAATTTAAATAATTTCGAAGGTACGGATAATGCCCGGGCTATGCCGAGTAAGCCATGAACGAATACCAAAATTAAAAATGAAATTTAAAATAAGGAAAATAAAATAAGAATTAGAAATAAATAAATAAATAAAAAGAAAAGCATGAATAAAAGATAAAATAAAATACGAATGGGAAAGAAATAGGAAATTGGAAATTGGAATGTGAAATATATATATATATATATATATATGTAATAACCCGAACAAAAGTAACCCGGTTAAGACACAAGTTACGAGACACAAAGTGTATAATTATACTACAAGAAGTAAGTTAGTTAAATAAATTAATTTATGTTATACATTAAGTTACATTATAATAAAAATATATAATGATGTGACATGAAATATTAATTTCATAGAGTACAAGTGGGGGTATATGTATATGTACAAAAGTATGTATATATATATATACACATGTATATGTGAGTAGGTATATATTAATAAATATATATATATATATATTAATAAAAACTAAAAATATCAGATCTTTGGTATGTGTGTGCAGATCGTGTGTGTGTGCTGTGTCGGCAGTGTGTGTGTGTATTGCATGGTGTGTTAGTGTGTGTTTGTATATATATGTATGAAGTTTGCAAAATATCAAGCTTAAATCCAAGAATCATTAAGAGAAGCTGAGATGAGATAAGGCAGCATTAAAATCATGTAAGAAAAGAATGATGAAAGCTAGGAGTAGGGTTCAAACGTGTAGAGAGAGAGTGTAGAGACTTGGAAAAAAAAATAAAAAAAAAATTAAATAAATAAAATAAAATAAAATATTTACGTTGGTTAACGAAGTGCCAGGATAAATCCATAGGATTGATACGAATTATAAATTTATATTTACATATATATATATATATATGTCCGTGAAATTTCTAAAGGAAATTAAAAAAAAAAAAAAGGGGGATATCTAGTGGGTGTCGGCAGCCTTGGGGAGTGTGTGGTGTGTGTTAAACGTGAGTTGTCTTTTAAGTCGGTCGAAAAGAGAATAAGTGCAGCAGTGTGATATATGTATGGTGTGTAGTTGTAAACTATCTATTATAATAGAATATATATGTAATACCAAGTGGATAGAAAGCAAGGAGGGATAAGAATTGAGGGGAAAGAGAGAGGAGGTCTCTGCTGATGAACGGTTCAGCCAGGTTGAGACCAACCGGCTGGATTTGATGGTCAACCGCCGTTCGCGCCTGCTAGTGGTGGTGCGTTGCAGAGTGGAGAGAAAGCAGTCGACCGAGAAAGGGAAAGAAAGATTGGGATAGCAGGCGGACAAACCAGAGGGAATGGAAGAAGCTACGGCAGGTGGTCTCGGATTCAGATTTTCGATGGAGGAGACGGCCGAAGCTATTGGAAGCTTGTGGAGGTCGGGAAATGTTGAGGCGTTGAGAGAGATGAAATCTGGAGATGAAGGGATGGCGATAACGGCAGTTTTGGTTGGATTTCAAAGCTGAGTCGATCCGTCAGATTGGGATTGGGTCGGTTTGATTTTGTTGCTTCGACCGTGCCTATGGTTGGAGGATTCCCAAGGTTGCTTGTAGGATTAGGATCCACTTCAAATAACAGTTGCAGCAATTTAGAGAAAACAGAGGAAGCAGCAACTGGAGTTGCGGCAGTCGATTGAAGGTCGATTGCCCTATTTGATGGGTTCTGTTGGGGGGATTTGAGATAGCAGTAGCGGTGCGGGGTGCTGCACCGTGTGGGGACTGTCCGGTGTAGTCGCGTAGCAGCAGCATGTGCCGCTGCGTGGTGTGGGGTGGTTGCGGCAAAACAGCAGTAGAGTTGCACTGCGTTGAGTATGTGTAGTGTGTACATCGTGTGGTGTTGCGGTGTGGTTGTGTAGCGGCTGACCGAGAGAGAGATTGGGTTGATGTGCGTGTTTGTATGTGTGTAACAGAGAAGGGAAATGAAAGAGCAGTGCAGCAGATCTGCTTGTGCAGCGGCTGCCATAGTGAAATTGGAGAACCTGGAGGGATTTGGAAGAAATAGGTGGGGTTATGTGTGTTGTTTATGTTGGTTGGATCGGTTCAGAATGGTGTTGATGAGTTACGGCAGTAGTGCGGCAAGCCGGATGAATTTGGATTGAAGAAACGTGAAACGACATGGTAAAATACTAAACTTTAGTCTTGGATTTTTAGAAACATGAATAATTAAATTGATTTTGGGATTTCATTAAATATAGAAATTGTTTTAGATCAAATGGGAATGCAGAAAAATAATCCAAACAGAATTTAACGATTGAGTTTTGTATTTTTTATTCGGGCCAAACCGGGTTGAGTCCGACCCAACTCAACCATTCAGATAGCTGCCTAACAATATTACTGTATGGGTAAAATTTTAGATTTGAGTTCGGGAAGTGTTTGGTTGAAAAGGAGAAGCTATCCAATGATTGGCTCAAAATGAAAATGTACAGGAAAAACAAAATAGAAACTTATTGGAATTGGAAAAATTATGGGCAGATTAAAATAGAATTTGTCAGATTTTAATTATGCCAAAAAAATTATAGTTAATTATGAATCAACCCGAGGAATAAACTAATTAAATATTAATTTAATTCATTAGAAAAAGAGAAATTATCAAAATGCCCTTGAGTCAGAAAATAGTCCAACGGACTCCGATTAAAATAAAAGAATAGTGAAATTTTATTATGTCAAGCATTCCGGACTCAACCGTGAGATCCGTTTTATAAGATGGGGTTCCGAGAAATGAAAAGACCCGAAAAGGTTCAAAATGACAGTTTTGCCCTTTTTTAGCCTGAATGTCCAAATTGAATTCTGCGAAAGCCTGAACCGACTTTGTTCGGCGTTCCGGATTCAATGGTGAAGCCTAATTGAGTAAAAGAAATACCAATCATAAAAAGACATAAAATTTGATGAATAGCATAAATTTGTGTAGCGACATATATTGAGACCTGTTTGTGAATTTTAGGAACATCGAAGAGAAAGGCGAGGACTCTCCAAACAGCCACAGTAGGAGGACTGAGTCATTCATCAGTTGATTGGACTACTTAATGGATATAGCTTCTTGGGGTTGAGATAACCCGATCAGGTATGGTACTTCACTAAGTAAGGAATAGAATTAAATTAGGATTGATGTGCATATTGATTGAATGCTTTTGTGCTTATCTGCGGATAGAAGATCACGTAGGACTTAATTGCTTCCTTGAGTTGATTGTTTACATGTTTTCCGTGCTCTTTATGATTATTGGGGAGTTGTGATTTACTTCTTGAGTTATTATCATATGTGATTTATGTTCTAAACGGTTTATTGATATTGTGATACGTGGGTTTGCGTAAGTGTTGAGATTGATTGAGTATGACACGTAGCATTGTGAATGAAGTCTTGTGATTTGATCTTCATTGTGATGAATTATTTAAAGTATGTTGCATATGCTTATGAAAGTGACGTTTCATTTGGACTGTATTATTGCATGATGAAAGCATGGCATCTTGGCATTGCGTGATTCCTTGAAAGCATAGTGTGGGTCAGCACGAGGTGCTGGTGCATTATGAGGGTGCAGATCCTGTGGTGAAAAACCCAAAATTGGCCATTAGGTACTCGCAGGCCTACGGGGTCCGGACCGTAAAGCGAGACATATATTGGTACTTGCATGCCAACGGGGAAGAACCGTGAAGCGAGACATGGGTGTGACATTGAGTTGCATGGGTGTGTCACGCATGTTGCCTGTGCATTGTGTTGATGAATTTGTGAACGTGATATAGGGTTTTATACAGATGTGTAGTTTGTATATTGCCATTATATTGTATGAATGATTAGGGAGGCATGTAGATATACATGTACACTTGCACATGCCACGACTTAATTTTATTCCTTGCATTAGTATTGTACCATACCAGCATGTTGGCGCTGACCCATTCGTGGGCACAGGTTTCAGATAAAGCATCCTGGTACGCGGGACTTGATGAAGTCTTGGAGAAAGGAGGGGAAATAAATTTGGAAGAATATTTGGGCCCTTGGGGCGTATTTTGATTTTATAAAGGATTGGTGTGTTTCAAAAAAGAATGGAAATGGTATTGTATATTGTAATAAATGATCTTTTAGTTTAAGTGTAGGAGTAGATGTGATGGATTGGATAATTAGACAATGTATATTTAACTTTGATAAGGTTGTGGCCATCGAGTGAGGATGGATTGTGATGTATTTATATTTATATGATGTTATATGATGCATTGTGATTATCAGGGGGAAAAAGGTTCGAAAAACAAAGGAGGTTCTGCCGAAATTTTTATAAACCGGGAATGTATGTGTATTGACAGAGATATATGGATGTAGCGTTATGTTAGTGGAATAGGCTTGTATCTAAATTAGTAAACTTAATTAAAATTCGTTAAATATTTATTTATTTATTTACTCGTCTATTTATTTTCTTCTTTTGTTTCCTTCAGTCGCGTCCCCGGGTTCGGTCGGGAATTCGGGGCGTGACAGAGAGAGTAGAGTGAGAAGGGTCGGTGGTGAGAGTTTAAGAAGCCAAAGCACGCAAAGCATGCTTGGTTCGTAAGAAACTGACCCTGAAGAGCATTAGGAAGCTTAAGGAAGAAGAACTAGAGAACCAGAAAGAGAGAGAGAGATACAAAACATCAAATACAAGTATTTTCTCTCTCTAAAAATATAGCATAGAGATGAACTGTTTTAGAGTTATTTTCTTCATATGGTGTTCAATATATGTTTAAAGTTGAGCCATGCATGAAAAAATTTAGTGTTATAACACTTTAAAACGCAAACCCATGAACAACCTCCATTAAAGACCTTGTTTACAGCAGGTCTGATTTCATCATAACCAAACCTTATTTGGTTTATTGAGACAAAAACTAGATCCTACAAGCATGTTAAAAACCTATGACCGCGATCAAAACTCAAAGAATTGACCCTCAAATATCAACTTGCAGGTTACGGGTTTACACCCCAAACCTTTAAACTCATGATATAATCCATTTTTAGGAATGGGAACTAACTCCTCATGAAAAGAGGATCACCATAGAGCAAACCGTAGGTGATTTGGCTCAGAAATGAGCATTTATGACCCATGTACAGGTTTGATTATCAAACATTGAAACGAGCTAAAGAGATCAGTTTGATCTTCCAAATGAATGTCAAACTCTTAAATGATGTTCCAGAAATGAAATAAGTTGAAAACAGTCAAGAAACCTTGATCCAAACTTCACGAAAATGAAGAAAATGGAAATCGCGATTTAGGGCAACAGTGGAGTCGACGTGGGGAAGAAGAAGACGAGTCAACTTCGTTTTTAAAATAAGGCTGAGTCGACTCGGACACGTGGCAGCCTCTGGGCTTGCCCCTGAATAAGTAGAACGACGGCGTTTCAACATGGTTTTAAATTAAATAAATGTTAGGGCTGACATCATCATGACTTCAGCATCACGCAATAAATCCAACCAGACTGGATTGGTTCAGTTGAAACTAGACCGGTTCACTTGAAATGTGACTGAACCCGCTGGTTTAGTCCGGAAGTTTGCAAAAATTATATTTTGACCCCAGAACTTCTAAAAATTTGTATTGTGGCCCAACTGGGGGAAAAAGTATGCAATTACACCCTTGGAAAATAATTAAATAATTAATTTAATTATTTAATAAATAAAGTAAAATTATTATTTTGCCCTTGGGTCATATATGAAGCAAATGAAGTCCAAATCAGATATATGAATAGTGAATTTTTACTATTTTGGATATTCTGAAACTAATGGCGAGGTCCATTTTGCGAGACGGGATCCCAAAAAATAAAGACACGTAAAGGGGTAAATGACCAAAATACCCCTTGTTCAAAATTAACAAGTTATTAGTGTATTCTTACTATTTCGGGCCTTCTGACTCCAATGGTGAGGTCCAAATTATGAAACGAAGTACGAAAAAATATGACACGTAAATAGGTAAAATGACCATTTTTCTCTTTTACATACAAAAGTCCAAATTAACTTTTAGGAAAGCCTAAACTGACTTTCTTCGACGCTCTGGACTCAATGATAAAGTCTATTCGACCAAAAGAAATGTCTAAAATAAAAAGACATAAAATTTGTTGAATAGCATCTGTTAGATGACTATAAATTAAAGTAATGCCAAAGTACTAATATAAGGCGTATACGAGGAAATGAATTATGAAAAGACACGACACGAAAACATGTGAAGTAATTAAATTTAAATTAAAATTTATAGAGCTACCAGAAGAGTATAAGTCAAAAGCAAAATGCATTCTTGACACATAGACCTGTATTTTAGAATACAATAGAAAGACATTTAATTCCTAACACATTGATTTGCCTTAGGTAATTCATGTTATGGAAATAATGAGTAAAGAGCAATGCGAGAATGACAAAAAGCAACAAAAATTCATGGAAGAGCTGTTATGGCAGTCGAAAGTGATTGCCAGGTTCATCAGGATAGCCAAAACGACGGAGATCGTCTCGGTGAGACCGTTTATTTATAAAAACCCCACCAAGGCAATGTTGGCCGAGGCTAAGAAAAAGAAAGAGGAAGAAAAAGAAAACACTGAAACTTTAAACGAATGGGTCAAGAGGTAATACTTGTTTCTTACTCATTATATACGATACCACTATAAGATAAGTTGTAGTTGACTTATGTAGTGAAGGAAAAAGTTAAGTTTTAGTTGATTAATTTCATTGTGAAATTTACGAGTCCTTTTTTAAATTGTTTTAGGATAAGAGCAGATAAGGGCAAGACTCCTCAATAGGGTCTGCTGTATATGAGGTGAGTAACCCTGCATTCGAAGTGGAGATTTAACTTCACGGATTTCAAAGAAGTTTTGAGTTCAAGTCATGAAAAGTATTTGAATATCGAATTCAGTTTTCATACGCCTTCTGTTTTAAATTACTCTGTTCAGATAACAGATTTACTTACAGTTTCCTTTAAATATGCCTTGGCATGTTTGAGTTGTTTTAAATTGCAAAATCTCTGAGATATATTATGAATTCGTATATTCTGAGAATTGAGAGTTCTATTATAAAGTTATATACTTTGTGTTGAATACTCTTAAATAGTATTTATGAGAAGAAGTGATGAAATAAAAGTAGTTTCTTGAAATACAAGATAACTGTGCATAAGCACAAGACAGGGTATTGAGGTTCACAAGGGACTCCATTATCTTGTGGAGCAGACAAGCTTTTGGGTTCTACGGAATTCAATGGATTGTCAAATGCCTGGTAGCAGGATCTAATCCCACAAGCAAAGAGATATCTCGACGAGAGTAAAACGAGAGTCTGGTTCGAAACAGATTCCAAGAGTTAAAGTGAGAAGAAGAGATAATTGAAAATGAAAGCAGATTTTAAATCCTTATTTTCATATTTACATGTTTGAGTTTACATATACTCTATTTAAAGAAGAACACATTTTTAGTTTGAGCAATTTACATGTTTTAGAGCTATAAGTTTTATGGAATGCATATATTATGTATTCAGAGTTACAAGTTTTATATGAAAAAGCATATGTTAGCTTGAATATTTTAAATGTTTCAAAGCTATGAGTTTTATAAATGCATATATTCTATGTCACGACCCGAAACCCACCCTATGCGGATCTCGTGTCGCGGGGCCGACCCGAAGGCCGTCCCTACTTTTTCCATTCCTGTATCATAGTACTAATGTGCAAAGTACTAAAACCTCAAAACAATAATAGCGGAAGTCTTTTCAATACACAATGTTAGTGAAAGTCTTTACAATATATAATATGGTTCTACATAAACAAAATAAGAACCAAACATGACCAGCACCCGAGGGTGGTGAATACATGGGAGAACTAAAACATAAACTGATGCATTTCCTCAAATGTCCTTCTATGTCTTTAAACTCCTACCGGGGTCTCGCGGCATCAGTACCTAAAATGGGGATGAGGAGGGTGGAATGAGCTACAAGAGCCCAGCAAGTAAATACAGATCTCCGACACTGGTATCGAGGATCATAAAAGAATATGAATCCAAGAATAAGAATATGATAGCCAATCATAAAAATAAGATGCTATAATAGCCAATGGGAACAGTTGCCATAAAGGCCAATAAACAATAGAACACAATGTACAATTAGGAGTAAGGGACATAACATCAACATGAAACTCTTAACATGTGAACAGTGGCAAATGAACAGTGGAATCACAATGTGTAATCAGTAGGAATGGCATAACAATGTCCTGGAATTCTCGACGATAATACAATAACAAGAAAGTACTGCCATTATAATTGATCACAATAAATCAATAAAGGAATATCTCGCAATACAAGATAATCACAAGAATAAGGTAATTCACCAGTTACAGTCGAACAATCATATAAGAGATGCTTTTGTTCTGTGTCAGGGCTTGATATGCCCTCGGTCCTTGGGGGCCCGGTTTACCCCCTTCAGTGCATTCCAGTGTATGGCCATATGTCCGTTCACGGACTCGACCCGAAGGTCTTCAGTGAATTTAAAAGCATCGGATGGATATTGTGACTGAGCACAAATCCAGTATACATAAACATTTCATGATCATAAATGATTCCATAAGAATATGTAAAAATGGAATATCATCAATTCAATGGAAACATAACAATAGGCATTTCAAAACACGGTTCAACATGATAACAATGGTATAACAATAAATCAATGTCCACCAGATAGAACAATATCACATTGTGGAGACAATAACATCAGATACGCTCAGGAGTACAAATTTGGCAGTAAAAGAATGAACTTGGCTTGATAACACCACATGGAAGAGAAAGGGTATCTACTTACCTCTAATCATGCATTCCTCCTAAATCAGTCTCCTGCGGTTTGCCTCTTTCCTGTCGCGTTCCCTATATATCAGTAAATGCGTTTTAGAATAATTTCTATTCACCCATTCTATGCCTTGCTATGATCAGTATTTCTAATACTTATTTAGACTTTTATATGTCCGTTGTTCTCGGAACCTCTTTTCATAATTTTGACATTACCAATAGATTCGGAAGGTTCAGAAGAATAAAAATTCACTAATTATTTAATTCAATCGGAGTCCATTTGACTCACCTATGAAGCAGGGGTATTTTGGTCATTTTTACAAGTCGTAACTTTTCGGGACTCCGTCTCGTGAAACTGACCTCACCATTGGACTTAGAGCATCCGAGATAATAAAAATTGACTATTCATTTGCCCTATTTGGACCTCGTTTGACCCACTTTTGAGTCAGGGGTATTTTTGTAAAATTAACATTTTTCTGTTGGGCCTTAGTGGAATTATCTATAACTTTTGGGGTCAAAATATAATTATACAGAGTTGCGGTCTGAACCAGTTGGTTCAAAACCAGAAACCCTAAACCGGTTTCATTCCACTGTGAACCAACCGGTTCAGTTAACTTCAGAGAACCGGATTGAGATATCCAATTCTCTCACCTTATCCACGGTTTGAACAACTCCAACCCAATTCCAATCCCTTATACCCGTGACCAAACAAGCCCAATTGATTTTAATTTTACATTCAAAACGACATAGCATCACTGCCCCTAATCATTTTCGGTCGGGTCCCGACCCGGTCCGACCCAAACCCGGTCCCGTTATGACCCAAAGAAGCCCCCGTTAATCCGGTCGTCTTCTCCGGTGGGTTTTCCGGCCACGGTCGCCGGAATAGCGAAATTCCCTACGAATCTCACTGATTTCACGTCCGTTTCCTACTGTTTTCGTTCCAAAAGAAATCTAACATTGTAAGGAACATTTTAGGACCGGTTTTAACCTCCAACATCACCGGTTTCACGCACCCATTTTCAATTTTCGGCGTTGCACCGGTGAGGGAATAACTGGCCACAGAATGGCCATTTCTTGACCATTTAAGCTGATTCGAAGTGCGTTGGGTCCCTAGAGACGTTTCCTATCCATATTATGGTTCAAATCTTGATTTGGTTCCACCAATTGTTAAATCACCATTGCCAGCCGTAACCCAGTTCTGGTTTTTTTCTTATTTTTCTTTCCTATTTCGCGTCCTACCAATTCAGTCATAAATTCTATGATAACAGGGATGATAACAGGGAGTAAAACTAAAGAGATTAAGATGAAACAGGTTACCTATCATTAGCCGACTTCCTGAATTTTAATTTCAGTCCTTCCTTTCTCTATTCTCCTCTTCTCCCTCTTGTTCTTACGATTCAGTTTTCTCATTCTTCCAATCTCTTTCTTCATTCCCTTTAACCGATCCCCCAGTCGGTGGCCCTTGCCACCTGTAGCCGCGGTGGCAGCACACTCATGCACACAAGACACCTCACACATAGCTTTCTCTTGGTTGATTTTCAGTCGGTGGCCTTGCCACCTAACACCCACACATGCACCGCATGTTGCCACCACACATGACCCACATGCAGTTCCTTTCTTTCCATTTTATTTCTTTTCATTTAATTATATTGTATTATAATATATATATATATATATATATATATCATCCAACCGTATATATATATATATATGATATTCATAATCATTTAGATTTACAATAAAAATTTATGCGTTGACATTCACTTGCACGTTTTTCAATAAACTCGGCTTCCGGTGCAACGGCACCCGGACACCCGTGACTGTTTGCCTCTCGTACCTATGCATCGTAATTAAACAATACAGTCTATTACGCATCCACTTTTATTTATGTCATTTCACGGCTTATAATTCGGGATTACATTTATAGCCCGGTCCAGCCCGGTGCACATGCTATATCCCGGGTCGGGATATTACATTCTATGTTCAAAAGATACGAACAATTGACAGTGATTGATTTATAAACCTTTATGAGCTAAAACCACTGTGGATTGAAACCCCATGACGAATGTTGGAATTGCTCACAAGCTTAGATTAGCTTACCCGGACTTTGTTCGAACCCCCCTTTCTGGTGACTGATGATGGTTGAGATGGAAGATGGTGCCTTGACTAGCTTTTGGAGACAAGCACTTAGATAGTTTTTGTTAGAAGACTCTACAAGCTTTAATAGTGTTTTGTACTAAAACAATATAATGTAATGTGTATAACCCTACGGGGTAACTGATGTAGATGGTTATGTAATATAAGTCTGTAATATTTTAGTTATGCTTTGATTGTATAACCATGTGCATGCATATGAGTAGAGCGACAGTACTGGGCGGTGTTCTTAAATTTTAAATGAGAAAAGAAAAAGTTTTCACCCTTCCGCAAAACACAGGTTGCACCGCCATCCGATACCGCTGCTCACAGGACCGTTCTGCCCAATGGCCGCCGGCCTGAGGGTGGCGGGTCGCGATCTGGGGATCCGCACAGGGTGGATTTCGGGTCGTGACAATATATTTATTTATATATAGGTATAAATAGATAAGAATGTATATATGTGAAAGTGAATATGTAAATCAGTAATTGAATATGCAAAAGAAAGAAAACGGGTGGGAAAGTTATAGCCGCAGGACATGAACGGTCAATGGGAGAAAGAGGGAGAGAGTGAGAGAGAATTAAGGGAGCAATTTTATTATATATATAAAACACTTAAGAGTTATGTGCGTTAGAACTGGAAACAGAAGAAAATGCAAAGAAAAAAAAACGGAGAGGAAGGAAGCAGCAAGCGGCGCAAGTAGGGTGGTGGCAGAAAGCAGTGCTGCGGCACAAGAAGAAGGAAGAAAAAAAAAAGAAAGAAGGAAAAAGGAAGGAAGAAGCAGGAGGTGGATCAGTGGAAGAGAAGGGGAGAAAAATAGAGGAGGAAGAAGCAAAGGGATAGGGGCCGAACAACCCAGGCGCGCAATAGGAAAATGATCGAGTAAGACACTGAGTTTTCGTTCTGAAATTTTATAAACATGAATGTTCAATTTGATTTTAGGATCTTGTTATGCATGGAATTTGGGTTATGATACAAATTGAATCAAGAAAAACTGACCAGAAACGAGTGAGAAAACGGAAATGACGGGAAAGATTAAAAAATTTGGTTTTACCATCGTGATACATGAAATTCAATTTGAATGCTTAGGAATTATGTGTATAGGATGTAAGAACATTGTAGGGATCATTTTGTGACGAAATCGTAGAAGAAAAGAGTGGAAAATGGAGGAGAAACGGAGCTGGCCGAAAAATTGCACAGCCCTAGTGGAGCTGCGGTTTTCCCTGTTTTAGGAGTGTTCCGGCACTCCGATTGGAAACCCGAGAATAGATTTGAGTTACCCATGACTTGTAGGTGTGAACCCCACTGAAAAATGCAAGAAAATTCATCGCCGGCGAGTCGCCGTTGACGGAGAAGACAACCAACACGCTGGAAATGTTACTGCGCGGCTGGGACTTTGTGATTTATTTTGGGCCAAACCGGTTTGGATCTGACCCGACCCACCCATTCAGATGGCTGCCTAATACTATTACTCTATGGGTAAATTTTTAAATTTAAGTTTGGAGAGTGTTTGGTTAAAAAGGAGAAGTTATCCAATGGTTGGCTTATAAGTATATACAAGAAATGAAAATGAAGAACAGAAAAAAAAAATAAAAAAATAAAAAATAAAAAAATAATTTCACATGGGCTGTATGGCCTGTGACTTGAACCCCAGGATGATGGATAAATGCTTGGAACACAGACCACATATGCCTACCACTGTGCCAGTAAGGCACATGTAGTCTATCTTGCCCCAAACTATATATATATATATATATATATATATATATATTCTAGTGATATTTAATTTATTTAAATAATTAGTTAAATTAGTAATTATTGAATTAATTCCTGATAGGTAAATGAGTTAAATAAATAGTGTAAATTGACTGTTTTGGACCTTCTGGATTTAATGGTGAGGTTCGTTTCATGAGACGGAGTCCCGAAAAAGTAAAATACCCGTAGAATGCCAAAATGACCAAAATGCCCCTATGTCGAAGGTGATTCAAACGGACTCCGATTGAGTTAAGTAAATAGTGGATTTTTATTATTTCAAACCTACTCGACTCAACGGTGAAGTCCAAATTGTGAAAACAGAACCCAAGAAGTAAAGATACGAAAATGACCATTTTGCCTTTGAGTAAATTAAGTTCAAAACGGAAACCGTAAAGCATAAATTAGAAAAAGGGATATTTATGTAGAGATTTGAAAAAAAATAAAATAAAATAAAATAAAATAAAATAAAATTAACTTAAATATATGCTAGTGCGGTCATATATATGAAAAAATATATATATATATATATATGAATTATGTGATATTAGAGCAGTATAACATGTAATAAATATATTATATATTATGTGTACAAATATCTAATACAAAGGGAAATAAAGAAAGAAAGAAGAGAGAGTCGGTGGGAACCGATTGAGAGAGAGAGAGAGAGAGAGAGAGCGAGAGCGTAAGAGAGGGGAGCTCTCAATTCGGGCCATGGGGGGGTTACTCCAGCAGCGTGTTCGGAAAAACGAGGCAGAGGCGACGAAGCAAGGGTGAGCCGCAGAACTGAAGGAGGGCTGAGACCTTTGCGGCTAGAAGGGGCGATCATGTGCTGCCGCAGGAAATTATATATATATGTGTGTGTATGGCGTTGCAGGGAAGATTTGGATTTGGTTGTGAGAAGTTGGATGGAATCGATTTGGGTATCACGAAATTGGCAAAGATGACAGGACGATGCAGCAGACATGTGCGTGTGCAGCGTGGGGTTTGTGGTGTGGTATATGTTTAAAATTGAATAAAGAAACAGGGGGAACTAGGGGCGGTGCAAGAAAATATATATCTGTGTGGGTGTGCGTATGTTTGTGTAGCGTTGGAAACTAGGGGAGCTGTTGGAGGGATCCTTGTGCTGCGGGATTCTGGGGAACAGATTTCAGGAAATTTGGGGGTTTTGCAAAGTTGGGTTGTGGTTTGCTGTGAAAATTGGGGGAAGGCAGGAATTGAAGATGGCAGAGGCGTTAAAGTGGGATCTGTAGGAAAATTTGAGGGGCTTAGTTGGTGATGCTGTGGAGTTGAAATAAATTGAGCAGAAGGGAAACCGAAACAGGGAGAGAATGGTGGTAGTGGAAGTAGCGGTGCGGCAGGCGGTATATTTATGTATATATGTATATGTATGGAGGTGTAGCGAGTTGGATTTTGTTAATCCAATCATGTCCGTGTTGGAGAGGCAGATCGAGGTTCAAATATGCCAAGAATTGGGACTTGTTCCGTGGCTGGTGTGTGCTCAGGCAGTAACAGAAGCAGCGTGTTGGTGTTGTGGTTGTGTGTGGATGTTGCAGTTTTGTGGAGATGGAGGAGGGACGGAAGTGCAGTGGTGATTGATCCGTTGAATGGGTTGGTTGCTACAGGTCTAAAGCATTTTGATGCTATTCAGTGGTTGGATAGACGTTGTTGTAGAGTCAGCTGCAAACTGAGAAGAGGTAACAACAGGCTAAAACACTGAATTTTAGTCTTGAAATTTTAGAAACATGAATAATTAAATTGATCATGGGATTCCATTAAATATAGAAATTTTTTTTTAGATCAAATGGGGATGCAGAAAAATAATCCGAACAGAATTTAACGATTGAGTTTTGTATTTTTATTCGGGCCAAACCGGGTTGAGTCCGACCCAACTCAACCATTTAGATAGCTGCCTAACAATATTACTGTATGGGAAAAATTTTAGATTTGAGTTCGGGAAGTGTTTGGTTGAAAAGGAGAAGCTATCCAATAATTGGCTTAAATTGGAAACGTACGGGAAAAATAATATAAATAAACTTATAGGAATTGGAAAAATTATGGGCAATGAATAGAACCTCGTGAGATTTTAATTATACCCAGAAATTTGAGTTAATTGTGAATTGATCCAAGTGAATAAAATAATATTTAATTAAATGATAATTTAAAGGGTAAAATGACCAAAACGCCACTGAGTTGAAAGACTAATCAAACGAACCTTGATTGAAACAAGAGAAGAGTGGATTTTTATTATTTTGAATGTTTTGAATTCAACGGTAAGGTCCAATTTATGAAAAGAGACCTCGGGAATTGGAAAATCGTGAAAGGACCAAATGACCATTTTACCCTTTAGGGTACAAATGTCCAAATTGAATTCCATGAAAACCTGAACCGACTTTGTTCGGCGTTCCGGATTCAATGGTGAAGCCTAATTGAGTAAAAGAAATACCAATCATAAAAAGACATAAAATTTGATGAATAGCATCATTCAAGTAACCAACCGACTGAGTTACATTTTGTGGTTTTAGGAACATCGAAGAGAAAGGCGAGGACTCTCTAAACAGCTACAGTAGGAGGATTGCGTTATTCACCAATTGACTGAGTAGTGGACATGACTTTTTGGGGTTGAGATAACTCGATCAGGTATGGTACTTTACTAAGTAAGGAATAGAATTAAATTAGGTTTGATGTGCATATTGCTTGAATGCTTTTTGTGCTTGTCTGCTGATAGAAGATCACATAGGAATGATTGCTTCTTTGAGTGGATTGTTTATATGTTTCCATATTCTTTATGATTATTTGGGAGTTGTGATTTACTTCTTGAGTTATTATCATATGTGATTTATGTTTTAGAAGGGTTGTTGATATTGTGATACGTGGAATTGCGTAAGCGTTGGGATTGATTGAGTAGGACACGTAGCATTGTGGATGAAGTCTTGTGATTGGATTTTCATTATGATGCATTATGTAAAGTATGTTGCATACGCTTTTGAAAGTGACGTTTCATTTGGACTGTATTGTTGCATGATGAAAGCATGACATAATGGCATAGTGTGATTCTTCGAAAGCATAGTGTGGGTCAGCACGAGGTGCTGGTGCATTATGAGGGTGCAGATCCTGTGGTGAAAAACCCAAAATTGGCCATTGGTACTCGCATGCCATCGAGGTCCGGATCGTAAAGCGAGACATATATTGGTACTTGCATGCCAACGGGGAAGAACCGTGAAGCGAGACATGGGTGTGACATTGAGATGCATGGGTGTGTCATGCATATTACCTGTGCATTCTGTTGATGAATTTGTGAACGTGATATAGGGTTTTTATACAGATGTAGTTTGTACATTGCCATTGTATTGTATGCATGATTAGGGAGGCATGTAGACATACCTGTACACTTGCACATGCCACGACTTAATTTTATTCCTTGCATTAGTATTGTACCATACCAGCATGTTGGCGCTGACCCATTCGTGGGAACCATATTTCAGATGATATTCCCGACACCTGAGGCTTGATGAAGTTTAGCTGAGTGGAGGAGACTTGATTGTAGATGGATATTTGGCCCGAGAGGCATGTTTTGTGATGTACGGGCTTAAGCCCAATGACATATATGTTGTATCATGGTTGTACATTTTCGGTTGTATAAGTAGGCGATGTATATTTAACTTTGATAAGGTTGTGGCCATCGAGTGAGGATGGATTGTGATGTATTTATATTTATATGATGTATTGTGTTTATCAGGGGGAAAAAGGCTCGAAAAACAAAGGAGGTTCTGCCGAAATTTTTGTAAAACGGGAATGTATGTGTATTGATGGATGTATAGTTATGTTAGTGAAGTAGGCTTGTATCTAAAGTATCTAAATTAGTAAACTTAGTTAAAATTCGTTAAATATTTATTTATTTATTTACTCGTCTATTTATTTTCTTCTTTTAGTCGCGTCCCCGGGTTCGGTCGGGAATTCGGGGCGTGACAATTTAGATGTAGCGAGGCATAAATTTGATAAATGACATGAAAGTTGAAACGTGTTTATTGATGTATAGGCAAGAGAAAAGGAAAGGAAAAGGTCACTGTCACGCCCCGAATTCCCGACTGAACCCGGGGACGCGACCGAACGAAACAAAAGAAGAAAATAAATAAGTAGAAAGAAAATAAATAGACGAATAAATAAATAAATAACCATTTAACTGATCTAACTACATAAATAAATACCGATTTAACTAATATGGATACAAGCCTATTCCAATAACATAACTATACATCCATTCAATACACATACATTCCTGTTTTAAAAAAATTTCGGCAGAACCTCCTTTGTTTTTCGAGCCTTTTTCCCTCTGATAAACACAATACATCATATATATACAACAGTCACAATCCATCCTCACTCGATGGCCACAACTTTATCAAAGTTAAAGATACATCGCCTACTTATACAATCCATCACGTCTACTCCTACTTTTAAACTAAAAAATCATTTATTACAATATACAATGCCATTTCCATTCTTTTCAGAATCACACCAATCTTTTATAAAATCAAAATACGCCCCAAGGGCCCAAATATTCTTCCAAATTCATTTCTTCTCCTTTCCCCAAGATTTCATCAAGTCCCGCGTACCAGGAGCTTTATCTGAAACTTGTGCCCACGAATGGGTCAGCGCCAACATACTGGTATGGTACAATACTAATGCAAGGAACAAAATTAAGATGTGGCATGTGCAAGTGTACATGTATATCTACATGCCTCCCTAATCATGCATACAATATAATGGCAATGTACAAACGACATCTGTATAAAACCCTATATCACGTTCACAAATTCATCAACACAATGCACAGGCAATATGCGTGACACACCCATGCATCTCAATGTCACACCCATGTCTCATGATACGGTCCTTCCCCGCTGGCATGAGTACTGCCACGTATGTCTCCTTTTCGGTGCGCCCCCGATGGAACGGAGTACCAACGGCTGAGTTTTGGGTTTTTCACCACAGGACCTACGCCCTCATAATGCACCAGCACCTCGGGCTGACCCACACTATGCTTTCAAGGAATCACACTATGCCAATATGCTATGCTTTCATCATGCAATATCGCAATCTCAATAAAACATTTCACCAATGCATAAAGCATGCCATTTAAACAATATCGTCCTCTTAAAAATAACAATAGCAACTGAATCATAAGACTTCATCCACAAATATACGCATCATGCACAATCAATCTCAATACTTATGCAATCCACATGTCACAACATCAACCATCCTTCTAGAACAGAAATCACATGTGATGACAACTCAAGAAGTAAATCACAATGCTCAAATAATCATAAAGAGCATGGAAACATATAAACAATCAACTCAAAGAAGCAATTAAGTCCTACGTGATCTTCTATCCGCAGATAAGCACAAAAGCATTCAATCAATATGTACATCAATCCTAATTTAATTCTATTCCTTACTTAGTAAAGTACCATACCTGATTAGGGCGTGTCTCAACCCTAAGATGCTGTGTCCACTATGCAATCAAGTCAACAAAGATGTCCCCAAGCTTTTGTTGAATCAACATCTTTGATCAAAGGGTTTCTCTCTATTGCAGTGGCCCCTCAATAGAACTCAAATCAAACAAATCCCATCCATCAGATATTGAAGAACTTTCCCTTCCTCTCATCAGATTCAATGCTTCCCCACTCCACTTGATGACATCCACTGCAGTTGAGACAAACAGTGCATTTTCCTACTTCAATTATTCACAGCAATCCCCTTAAATATGCCCGACAACCTATCTTCAAAACCTCTAAAGGACACCCCCAAACGCCTGCTAGAAATGTTCCCCACAGCAAGACTGAACTTCATTCAACTAACTTCTTCACTTCCATTTACTGCTGCTACCTCTGCCTCTACTGCTACTGCACTCTTTCCATTTCCTCTAATCGAACCAGTGGCATTAAGCATACCCAATCTACACACCTACTAACACCTGATCTTCCACAAACTCAACCTGAAACTACTGCATCATCTCTTTTTCTTTTGACAATGACAGATACGATGTAATCAAGCTGGCTGCTTCAGGGTTTGGCATCAGCTGGTTGTGGTTATAACTATTGTAGCTGACACATACTTGGGGTGCATCCTTTGACTCAGAATTATCAGCAGGCCTTGATGACTGGAGCAGAACCAGTTCTTACATCCCACAGAATCATCACCCACGCTACAGAACTCCTGCGCAGTTGAGGGGAAGAATTGTTCACCTTCAACCATATCTCATGCCTTTAGTAAATACCTTATGTTCCAATAGTAGAGCCATTTGCATGTTTATCATTTCTGCCAATCTTCTAAATATGCTCATTATCGGAATTGAAATCATAGCCAAACGATTTTAACCCTTCCAATAATCTGCAATCAGTCCAAAAGACTGAACTGTCCACACCTAAGACCTCCGATCTCCTTCAATCTATCCATCTTCACATCGCTGCTGCTGTTGTTTGGCCTTCGGAGCCAATTCGGTCAATAACCGTCCCTCGAAGCAGCATCCATCCCAAAAATCACCACTCCGTGTAGCGAACTGCTCCCAATATTTTCATCCGATTCATCACATCACTTACAACGTCCAACAGCTGCAGGAAAACCAACTCCCATAGCCCCCCTGTTGCGCTGCTACACCAATACGCACACGGGTACATACATACACATACCCTTGCTGCACCGACCCTATGTACACGTCTATTGCTGCACTGCTCCACAAACACACGCATATATATTAATCTATCTATTGCACCACTACACTCTGCTGCACAACCACCACCACAAACACCGTTCCATTCTGCTACTGCTGTGCCGCAACAGCGGCTGCTGTTACGACCATTTCTCTGAACCACCGCCACACCGCCCTTCACCGTTTCTGCCTGCAACACGATCATACATACATATATTAAATCTCACGGAACCACTACACCTGAACCGCCACCAACGCACCACACACAGCGCTGCACGCTACGCCTGCTGCAGCGCTGCTGCTTGCAGTCCTCACTCTCTCTCTTCCCTTGTTCCAACTACACAAGCACACCATATATGATATACCTATTGCTGCTTCAAATATGAAATTAATATGGATTTAACCCATCCAATTGCTGCTGGAGCGCTGCTGCACTTCCGTCCCTCCTGCCTCACCTTACCGCAATTTCCCCCAACGTTACACAAACTTACACACATCGATCACCTCTAATCCAAAACTCCATTGCTCAACTTTCAATCCAATCCAACCAACACCTTCTGAAAACCTCAGGAAATCAAAATAATTCCAATTCATCACAGCAACCAAAACGGAAAAGAAAAAGATAGAGATAGAACCTGTCCTCCCTTTCCGAACCAAACTGCTCTTGGAAATGTTCAATCAAGTCGTCACCGTAGCCACTGACAAAACCGTAACACAATTCAAGCCCCATATACATATATATATATATGTATACATATATCCACGCACAAGCTTCACAACACAGCAATTATATATATATATATATGTATGTACCTTTGCACCGCTACTGGATTCGAACAATCCAACGGACCGACTTAGCCACAAAAATTTCACTGATTGGCCGTAACTTTCCCCGTCGACCCAGCCACAGAAACCCCTGCCTCGATCCACTCGGGGACCAAACACCGCCATAAGAGACCCAACCAAACCCGTCGTTGCTCTGTCGCCCCTGCTTCTCCTCTCTTCTTTTTTCTCTCTTTTCCCCTTTCTTTCCTTTTTCTTTTTCTCTCATTTCTTTCCTGTTCTCACGTGACTTCCCCTGTTTTGTTCCCCATCTCTCTCTCGGTTTCCTTCTTTATTTGCTCTCTACACTCAAACACACACCACACAGTACACGCCACTCCCAAGGCTGCCGACACCCACCTGATATATATATATATATATTTTAACTTACCATATTAAATATTTTATAAATATTTTATGCCACAAAATATTATAAAATGCTAGTAATTTGATATAAAGTTGGGGCTCAATTTAATTATTTATTTACTACTATTGGTTCTCATTCGGGTCCCATATTATATTCCCTATAATTTATGATTTGTATCAATCCCATGGATTCATCCTGGCACTTGGTTAACCAACGTAAACATTTTATTTTATTTATTTATTTTTTTTTATTTTTTTTCAAATCTCTATAGTCACGGGATACTAGGACACTAATAAGGTAAGTGAATTTCTATCTCTTATACGTGGTTTTCCAAGCCACGATCCTTCCATTACTGCCAAGCTTGTACTCATGTATATATGTTCATTGTTATTGTTCCCACCATGGATATTGTTCTATCTTGTGGACTTGATGAGTTATTGCATGTCAATACCTTGATACGATTTATGTGTATTTCTTTAATGCTCAAATATTGAATAATATATGACACATTGTTGAGAATCTCTAGAGGATGGCGGTACGTCCGTGCTCTAGGTATGAATT
Organism: Nyssa sinensis; assembly: GCA_008638375.1. Taxonomy (NCBI): domain Eukaryota; kingdom Viridiplantae; phylum Streptophyta; class Magnoliopsida; order Cornales; family Nyssaceae; genus Nyssa; species Nyssa sinensis. Next base: position 27,273,812 of record CM018044.1, on the reverse strand, counting down.
TTTGAGGGTGGCTTAGAGCTGAAGAGGATGGCGGTACGTCCACGCTCCAATAGGCTTGGGCTAGTCATACCAAAGGGGGAAAGTACGAAAACTTGAAGCTGACTTGGCAATGAGGATGGTGGTACGTCCGCGCTCATAGTTGGTTGTTATGCCTTACTATTCATTGGCCATTCTGGCATCTTTCTGCTACTGAAATTGCTTTCATGACTGGCTATCATTTTACCTTTGAATTCATGCTTTCTTATGTACTCCCTAACCCGTATTTGAGATAGACTTTTACTTACTGAGCTTGTAGCTCACCCCTCTTACAAATTTTCCAGGTGAGAATGCTACAGAACCACAGTAGCAAATCAAGAGCTTAAGGAGACAGTGGAGGAGCATAATAGTAGTGAATGAAGTCTCTCCCATGTACTCACCACCTAAGAGTGGTTAATGTTTAACTTATTGTCAGTTTTATTTTCAGTTTTTGAACAATGTTGTAATAAGGCTTCTGTACTTTAATGTTATGGTTACATTGCTTATTGTTCTTATTGGTAAAAGAATGGAAAAAGTAGGGACGTCCATTGGGTCAGTCCCGTGACATGAGATCCACATAGGGTGGGTTTTGGGTCGTGACAATCTATGATTATAGGATCACCCAAAGAATGGATAATGGAAAGAAAGATATATGATAGCTATTATGGTACCCACATGGGGATGCGATGCTAAGAACCCAATGTAAGTAAACCTGAACTCTAATATGTGGTAATTCTTAGCCATGTCATAATTTTATTTCCTCAATGCTGCCAATTTGTATTCTTATACATACCTGAGATTTATTGATTCCATAATTTGATACATGTTCTACCTTGTGGATATGTTAAGAATTCAATTGCCAATATCTTGATGTGATTTCTTGTTTATTTCTACACTTTGCTTTGGATATTGAAAAATTTCTATGTTTCTCACTATTGAGAATTTGATATTCCATATATATGTATATTCCTTGTGGAATTCTGTTGATCATGATATTATTATGAGTGCCGGGAGTTGTGTCTGTCATAATGTCCATCTTGATTCTATAAATGCTGATGTGGACCTACGGTCGGTGATTAGGAATGATGCCTAACACTTAGTCCATGGAGGACATGATATATCATAAGAGCTCTAGTGCTATTCAGGAGCCCAAAAAGGGGTAAACCTGAATGAGTGCTTTTGAGGGCAGTCAGGCCCTTCTGATTGATAGCATCTATTCTGTTAGTATCTCATGTCTTTTATTGAATCATAATTTGATGATGCACCCTTTGGTTGTTGATACGTTTTGCAAGCCTATCATTGGATTCGGTTTGGCAATTTGTGATATATTGGGATATTTGGCAGCTAATTGTTGTACAAGCTAAATCTCTATTATTGAATTGTTAAACTGTTTACATCACTTGTTCAGACTGCTTTGGGATATGCCTTTTGGACCCACGGGTCATCTTTGTTGATCTATTTTCCTTTATGACTAGCTATTGGTACATATATCTTTTTACTTACCATTTGGTTATATTCTGTTGCTCAAACTAACAATGTCCCATGGTAGAGCGAGAGAATTTACTTACTGAGCTAAGTTAGCACACTTCATATTTATAACAATTTTTCAGGTAGCACTATATGGGAGGAAATGCAATGATGGCAACTAGTGGAACTAGTGATGTGCTTGCAAGCAATAATAATGATGTAAAACTGCAAGTCATAAGTTTGAACATGTATTCTATAAGGTTGATCTGAATATTAGGTATTATGATATTGTATCATTTGTAATGATGTTAGACTTGAAAGGTGGTTCATGATAAAAAAAAATTGTACTTAGAGGTATTTTGATTGATAGTTGTTAGAGTTCAGTTTGTGATCAGATGAGTTGCATTGGTATAGCTTCCGCATTAAATGATTCAATGATATATGATTTATTAAAAGAAGAATTTTTTTTATCACTCTTGTGTAATTCATTTGATTCTGTATAGCCTGTCCTAGTGGTAGTGTCAATTGTTGTCCTTAATCGACATAGGATGGGTTTCGGGTCGCGATAGAGTGGTATCAAAGCTATAGCTTAATAATTCCTTGGGAAAAATCATATCAGCATTGGATTTGAGAACTATTGGATGATTTAAATGATTAAATGATTGGTGATTTTGAAAGACGATAGCGTGTTTAGGTACTAAGGTTAATAGTCTTTGGGAAAGACTATGCTATGATGAAATTTGATGATTCATATGTGATTGAGATGATCAAATGCATAATGACTTTTGGAAGATAGTAGTATACTTAAGGGCAAATGTTAAGGATTCTTAGGAAGAATTGTAGCAGAATTTAGGTTGATGACTCTTGAATAATTGAGTTATGAATTGATCAGTGAATTATAGGAAACTATAGTCTGAACAAGGGCAACGGTTAATGCTCTTTTAGAAGATATAGGGTGACATAGAGTTAGGATTATAGAATCTTGGAATGTCGGTGGATCTGACAACAAATTTATACGAGATATAGTCTGAGGAAGACTTAATGGATAGTGACATGAGGAGTTTGAGACTCTAGATAGATTGATAATATATAAAAAATGTGAGGATTCTTGAGTGAGTCATTGATAGACCCTAATAGGGTAAAGACAAATAGAACCTTGGGAGGCAATTACTAAATAAGTGAGACTGCCAAAGTTGACATTATGAAATGTGATGATTCTAAAAAGAGACTGACACATGATGAATGATCATTGGAAAAAATTCAATGGATCTTGTTAATCTAGGTGACGATATGACCCAATTATGGGCGGAATTTTATTGAGTCAGTTGAGTTTATTTCAAAAGGTAAATAATTAATGACTCTGAATAACTTTTGGGGATCAATGAGATCTAATGATCAAAGAGACTGAACTTGTAGTAAATATCTAAAAAAGCTTATAAGGACAACGAATATGATAAAATGATACATAATTCTATAAGGCACTACGGGAATGATTCTGATTGTGGGAGAAAGGAAGGATAACTAAAATTGTGATGCTAAGGAAGTTATGAACTTCCATGGTGGGAAAAACCTTACATAATTTTGAAAAATCTTAAATGTCAAATGTAATGACAACCATGATGAGATGGCTAATTGACTTAAGCAATTCTAAAATATGATATGAAGTCCAGAATGGATAAGATTGTGGATAGCAATACTTGCAAATGAATAAGTGCTAGTATGTTATTAAATCTTTGGTTACAGATGTGACTAATCACCTCACTGTGTGGCTCTGAAGTCACATAATGTACAAGAAACTCCCTATACAGTTGAATAAGTTCTCTGAGAGCACAAATTTGTTAAAATTGAGTAACGACTGGGGAAAAACGTAACATATAATGAAAAAACCAAATATAGTGAAGAACCCAATATGACAATGGGCATAAGAAATTAGATACTTGAATAACCTTTTGAGCAAAGGTAAGGGGAAACCACAATAATGGCTATAAATTAAGAAGTCATAAGACTTTGATATTTGAATTGGTCAAAAATGATGTGGAGGGTTCAAGTTGAACCAAATATGATGTCACAGTTAAGAATACTTTCAAAAGTAGACTATCATATGAAGAATTAGTGACTGGGGTAAAAGACTACCCTAAGAATTTTTAATAAGTCTATCAAGACTTAAAGAAGAAATGAACTGAGTAAACTTACTATACTTTAAACCATAAAGGAATGGAAGATCAAAAGCTATTAAAGACTTAATTGTGAGCAAATGAAAGAAAGACATTTGTACCACTCTATAATTTGAAAGAAATGGAGGAACTAATTTCCTCAACCTATCTAATTGATAAAGAAATGAATGTATAGGAATTCGAAAACAAAGGCAAGTGTGCCAGTGAAATAGTGTAAAATAAAACGAAAGGGGATTGATAAATCTTCAACTTGAGTAACCCTTAGAAATAGGCACGTGATCGAGAATCAAAAATGAATATTACGAATAAATCTAAAGTTACCCTTGCATGGGAGAAATGTTGTAATACAAAGAACACATGAGTAAACCATCCTTCCACGAGCCAAAGGATGTTTATGAACAAAAAAAAGGAAATATGATGCCGAAAGTACAAAAGGGAAATACGGTATTGTCATAATCAAATAAAGTCCAATAGATAAAAAGAGACTTAAACGGGTGATGTTGCAATCATGCAACCGAACGCATGTAGTGAATCTAAGGTGAAAATCATGAACAAAAAAAAAAGGAGAATAAATTGAAAGGAAAGTGGCCAGAAAGGAAAGAAGCTGTGTATAAGCTTCAGGCAGGTGAAAATCCAAACCTTTCCTTCCAAATCATTATTCTAAGCCTCCATATAAATTCAAGTGAAATTGTGTAACTCAATCAAGGACTCTATCCTTGGTAAAGACTAAAGTACTTGAATCAGAAATCCAATGTACTCTAAATAATGGAAGTGGTGTAGTCTAGTTACACCATGGACTTCCTAAGACCACTATTAAAACAAAAAATAGAAAAGAAAAGTTCAAGGTACTAGAGACCTTTACTTGGCACATGATGCGCCATACGACGCCAACAGAAGTTGGGAAACCATGAACAGTAAAGTAATCATGACTTAGTACCAAATACAATTGATATGACGACTAGACGTGGGACTAGTCATAATATGGGTGACAGTGGGAAATAGTCAAATAACTAAAATGATGACTTATAATGAGTAATAAAACTATAATGGACCCATAGCCATAGGTCCGAGAACTAAAGAACTAAGCACTGAAATGTTAATACAAGAATTTAGAGACTTTGAGTTTAAAGTCTTGAGGAAGTTAAAAGTCAAACCTTTGACTTTCAAGATCACTATTAAACTAAACAAAGAAGAGTATGAAAAAATTGTGAACCTTATGTGAAAATCTTCTTATTTGAAGATATAGTATCTATAATGTTAGTGATAGTCTAGGAGACAGATTAAAAAGGAAATTATGATAATGAAAGTGGCATGAAAAGAGAATAGAGCTTCCTAAATATGAACATCCGAGTTTTGAGAGCAAAACTCATTTCAAGAGGGGTAGGATGTAACACACCGACCCAATTAAGCAAAGTAATTAACGATCATGACAAGTATCATAAGTTAATTTGCTTAATAACCATAGGCAATGCTATTTGTGACTAGTGACCCATAAATACGGAAGCATAGGTATAAATGATGAATATAAGTAATTCTAAATTAGAGACGACCGATGTGAGAATATAATTAAATGCCGAGGGTCATTGTCACGACCCGTGACCCCACTTGTGAAAATTATGGGGACGCGACCACCACCATTCATCCCCGGGGCTGGCGGGTTGGCTAGAAACATTGGTGCCGGATGGCGGTGCGACCAGGATTGCAGTTGCAAAAGCATGAAAAACTTTTTCTTTTCTCTGCACATCCATCTGAGAATGCCACTCTTTAGAACGGTACAATACACATATATACAAAGCTTACTAAAGTTTTACAAATTATACATATTACATGCCCATTGTCCCTAAGGACTTAATTACATAATTGTCCAAAATTACATTATAATACCCCGACCCAAAGATACCGGGTCATATGACACGTATAGCGAGATGGGTCGGTTGAGTAATACAACTTGAGCTGTTTAAAGCTCTGCACCAGGGCATCAAGTGGAACTATTCGATTTCGGACTAGTAATGGACTATTTAGAACAATCAGTGCCGGGTAATACCCGAGCACTTTAAGACCCAGCACCGTAATACGTGCACTCGCGCAATTCAATGCATAACCATATTTCATAAACATGTAGTATGCCGAAAATGAGTGTATGTGTGTGTTGTTATAAATATATTAATATGCATATATATGAAAATATATATACTCGTATAAGAGAGTATAGTATACACACATGGAAAGGTGTATTGTGTGCATGTATGTATAGGAACAAGTATGTATACATGTGTATATATATATATATAATAAAGCAATTAAATAAATATATATATATGTAAATATCTTGTGTGTGTAAGTGTGAACAGAGTGTGTGTGTGTAAGATGGCAGTGTATGTGGGTGCGTGTGTTCACATGTGAGTGAGTGTGTGTGTGTGTGTGTGTATATAATATACATATATGCTACAAATGTCCTCCCTCATTTAATGCAAATTGAAGAGAGAAAAAGATAAATTTATGAGATGGGATAGGCAGCCGAAATGGGGGACTGAATTTGGGCTAGAGTCATGTAGAGATAGGCAGTGAGGTCATAAAGAAACAGAGAGAAAGTTGAGAGAGAGAAAGGAGTCGGTGGATCCATTATAAAGCAAGTTCATGCATTGCATGCTTGCCATTATCAACGAGAGGAACTAAAAAGCTTAAAGAAGGAAGAATCAGAAGAGAAAGGGGTCAGAAATCACAACAAAAAAAGGTGTGAACACTTGAACTTGTCATTTTCTCTCTCTAAGATTTTCCATGAATAGAAACTGTTTTATGAGTTGTTATATGCATATGATGTTAGATATATGTTTAAAAGCTCATTAGGCATGGTTTTAAATCTTGAAAACACACTGAAATATGAAAACCTAGAAGAACCGCCATTAAAGGACCTTGCTCAAGCAGGTTTGAACCTACTTCAACCAAGCCATGTTTGGCTTATCAAGACCTCAACTAGACCCTACACACACTCTAACAACCCTAGTACGCGATCACAAAGGTCAAGAATCGACCTCAAAATATCGACTTGTAGGTACAGGTTTCAAAACCCAACCTCACCAACTTGCTTTTAAAACCACTTTTATAAACGAAAAATAAAACACCATGAAGAGGGGATCACAGCAGAATAAATCCCATGGAATTTGGCTCAGAAATGAGCATTTACAAACGATGTGAAAGTCTGGTTATCATGACTGGAACTGAGCACCTGAGCTAGATTCGAAGCTCTAAATTAATGTAAGAACATGCCTTAAGGTCCTAGGAGGTGTTTGGAAAAGAAAACAGAGAAAATGGAGTCGTAAAATGACACGAATCTCAACTGTAACAATTAGGGTTTTTATATGAACAATGTCGACTTTGTTGGGGAAGATGACACTATTCGGGTCGGACTATGGGTCAGTTACGGGTCTGGGTTAAATTCGGATCCAACGGGTTATGGGTTTATTTAAACGGTGACGTTTGGAGGTTTGAATATTTTAATTTTTAAAACATTTAGGGCTGACGTCATCATGACGTCAACATTATGTAAAAAAACCGATCAGACAGGTTGGTTTACAAAGGGACGGGACCGGTTCACTTATATTTGAACTGAACCCATTGGTTTTCTAATTTATTTAAAATTAAATAAACCAACACTTTTCCTAATTGCGGATTGACCCCAGAATTCCTGAAAAATCCTACTGTGGCCCAACTGGTGGAAATTCTATGCAATTAGACCCCTAGAAAAATAATTAAATAATTAATTTAATTATTTAATAAATAAATAAAGTAAAATTACTATTTTGCCCTTGAGTCATAAATAGAGCAAATGAAGTCCAAATTAAACATATGTATAATGTATTTTAACTATTTTGAATATTCTGAGACTAATGGTAAAGTCCGTTTTTCGAGATGGGTCCCAAAAAATAAAGACGCGTAAAAGGGTAAAATGACCAAAATACCCCTGGTGTCACGACCCGAAACCCACCCTATGCGGATCTCGTGTCGCGGGGCCGACCCGAAGGCCGTCCCTACTTTTTCCATTCCTGTATCATAGTACTAATATGCTATGTACTAAAAATTTAAAACAATAAACAGCGGAAGTCTTTATCAATTACAGTAATCCAACGGAAGTCTTTAAAATAAATTTAACAGCGGAAGTCTATTAATTACATGACATAGTTCTACATAATTCAAAATGAGAACTAAAACGTAACCAGCACCCGGGGGTGGTGAATACATGGGAGAACTAACATAGACTGATACAATACTTCAAAATGTCCCCCTACGCTCTCAGACTCCTACTGGGGTCTCGCAGCGTCATCACCTGAAATGGGGGTAAATGGGGTGGAATGAGCTACAAAGCTCAGTAAGTAAAACAGATCTCCAACACTGGTATCGATGATCAATGCGAATCCATGAATAAGATAATGATAGCCAATCATAAGGAAGGAGATGCTGTGATAGCCAATGAACATAATTGCCACGAGGGCTAATGGAAACAATTGCCACGAGGGCCAATGAAAAGTAATCACAATACACAATCAGAAGTAATAGTGTAAAATGAAAATATAACAACAATGAAGTACTGCCACAATGAACCGATCACAATCAAATCAATCAATGCAAGTCTTTCGAGACTTGAAGAATTATAAGGAATAGTGCCATTCAACGATCAAGTTCTGTTAATCATAAGAGATGCTGTTATTCTGTTTCAGGGCTCAGCAGACCCTCGATCTTTTGGGGCCCGGCATACCCCCCAATCAATTTCTAGTAAATTGCCATTTGTCCGTTCACGGACTTGACCCGTAGGTCCCATTCAATCAGATAGCATCAGATGGGTGTTCTGACTGAGCACAACTCCCGTGTCCATAAACATGTCATGATCATAGTAATTCCATAGAGTATAAAAATGGAATATCATTCATTCAATAAGGATACAACAGTAGGCCTTTCAAGGCATGGTTCAACATGATAACAATGATATAACAGTCAAGCAATGTCCACGAGATAGAACAATATCACAAGTGGATAGCAATAACATATGTGCTTTCAAAGCACAGTGAAACATGATAACAGTGATACATCAGTCAATGATACGTCCACAAGATAGAAAATATCGAGATGTGGAACACAAAGATATCAATACTTTCAAGAGTACAAGTTTGGCAGTAAAAGAATAAACTTGGCTTGTGGAAACACCACATGTAAAAGAGAGTGATCCACTTACCTCTATCGTGCTTCTATCTCAGAAATCCCTGAGGGTACCCTTGCCCTTCAAGTTTCCTATATATCAGTGAATACGTTTCAGAATAAATGTTATTCATCAAATTTTATGCCTTTCTATCATAAGTATTTCAAATACTATTTTAGACTTTACCATTGAGTCCGGAACGCCGAAGAAAGTCGGTTTAGGCTTTCGCGGAATTCCATTTGGACTTTTGCACTAAAAAGGGCAAAATGGTCATTTTGCACTTTTACGGTATTTTATCCTTCGGGGCCTCATCTCGTAAAATGGACCCCACCATTGGACTCAGAACATCCGAGATAATAGGTTTTGACTATTCATTTGCATCGTTTGGACTTCGTTTGACCTCTTTTTGGAATAGGGGCATTATTGTAAAAATTAATATTTAATTAATTTTTATATTTGGGCAACAGTGAAATTTCTTAAAATATTTGGGGCCAGTTCATAAATTCCAAAAGCTGCGGTCTGAACCAGTTGGTTCAGACCTAAAAACCCTAAACCGGTCAGTCCTTCTCCTGAACCAAACGGTTCAGTTTCATTCAAGAACCGGATTTCAATAATCCAGTCCTTATCCTTATCCGTGGTTTGGATAACCCCCAAACCCCATTTCTATTTATTGTCCCTGCAACCAAACAGCCCAAAACCCTTTTAAATTAAAAAGCCAAACGACACAGTTTCGGTCCCGTTTCATATCCGGTCGGGTGCCGACCCGGATCCAACCCAGACCCGTTCCTTTTTAACCCGAATAGACCCACGACTTAACAGTCGTCTTCCCCGATATTCCGGTGAGAGAACATTAGGGTTCCGTCACCATCTCCGGTGGCGGCAACCTAAATCCGATCATTTTTAAACCTATTTTCAATGCAGTTCTATTCCCTTCACTTCAAGGATCTCGACCCTAGCCTCGGCTTGCCCTAAAACCCTCCCCATCTTCACGAATAGGGATTTATTCAACTCCGGCCGATTCTCCGGCCAAGATTCTTTTCCTATTTCATAACGTTTTGTTCACTGTTTTGGCCTCTAATTATTTCTAACAATTTTCTGCATGTATAAGGACCATTTTCATAAACAAATATCAAAGTTTAAAGCATAATATTCATGGGACCCGAGATTATCTATGAAACCTGCAACTTGGTTTTTCTCTATGGTTTCTTAACCGTTTTTCATGATTCTTTTTGCAAAATAACCTATATTTCATGCTTGTTTAGACCATATAATTATATACAAGCTTCATGCTTTAAATCGTAAAAACAGAACTAAAACCACTTACCTGAGTGTTCGGATTTAGCCCATTGTGACCCTCTAAACTTCCTTATTTCTGCTCCTGAGCTCTTTGCCAAAGTGTTCTCCCAACCTTGGTCTCCTTTTTGCCTTTAAACCCACACCCGTAGGTTCATATATGTAGAGAGAAGTTTCCACCGCCTCTCTCTCTTTTCTCTCTCTCTCTCTCGGTTCCTCCCCCTTCTATGGCCCCTTTCCTTGACCTAGGACCTGTGCTCCCTCTGCCAAATGCAACCTTTGCATTAAATGGTTGGGGAGACTTGTTGTGCACTCATGTATATATATATCATATTATATATATATAACACACACACACTTCACACCTAGCCAACACACACACTCCCCACATGCACCACACCTGTATACTGCCCAAGGGCAGTTCCCCTTTTTCTTTTTCTTTTTCTTTTATTCCTTATACATGTTCATGTATACATATATTCATAATGCATGTATAATACATTATATTATATACATAAATATATACACATAAAATACCTCTTTTTATACATAGCTATACAGGTGTATGTAGGGGTACAATCCCATTTTTAATCGTATACACATACACTGATTTTAATTAAGCTATGTATCTATGTTCACGTATGCATGCATGGAAGTACGTGCATGCACGCATTTCGATGCAATGCCCTGTGATGCTCGGGTGTGACCCAGCCTTGATCATTTATTCCCATCATTCCCGTCATTCATTTCCATGAAAATACTAAGATATACATATCTTACCGTTCAAGTTACATGTGTTAACCGACCTACCTCGGTGTACGTGACGTATCCTGGGTCGGGATATTACACCTGGTACCCCTAAAGCCAAATTAAAACCAGAAAAGGTCTAAATTGACTTTCTTCAACATTCCAAACTCAATGGTGAGGTCCAAATTATGAAACAAAGTATGGAAAAACATGACACGTAAATAGGTAAAATGACCATTTTGCCCTTTTACATATAAAAGTCCAAATTAAATTCTAGGAAAGCCTAAACTGACTTTCTTCGACGCTCTGGACTCAATGGTAGAGTCTATTCGACCAAAATAAATGTCTAAAATAAAAAGACATAAAATTTGATGAATAGCATCTGTCAGATGACTATAAACTGGAATATCACCGAAATATTAAACTAAGGCAAGTACGAGGAAATGAATTATGAAAAGATACGACACGTAAACATGTGAAGTAAATAAATTTAATTTAAAGTTAATGGAGCTACCAGAAGAGTATAAATTGAAATAAATTAAATTTGTAACACATTAAATTGTGTCATAGGTTAAGAGTACGAATTAAGTTAAGTACATATGAATTTATGAAATCGTTTTAGAATCTAATATGATTTAAGCATAGGTTAAGGAACATCGAGATGATATTACAATGAATGTGAAGTTGATGAGATATTTATGGATTATTCTTAGGAACTACAAGGAAGTGGGAAAGCGCATTATTAGCACTAACCCTAAAGGATCGAGGTGAGTAACCCTGTGTTTGAAATGGAGATTTAACTCCAAATATTTGAAGAAGTTTTAAGTTCAAGTCATGTGAAGCATTTCAAAATCAAATTCAGTTTTTATACAATTCCTGTTTTTAAAATACTCTGTTATGACATGCTGATTAAATGTTCTTATATTCAATTCTTTTCTTTGGAATATTTAGCATGTTCGGTTAAAATGCAAATTTCTTTAAATATTCTGAATTTGATTGTTACAAGTATCTGAAGCCCTATCGTAAAAATTGTATATTTCATGTTTTAAATATTCATGAAAAGTATCTATTGAAGTAGCCATGTGATAAATGTTTTGTAAGATAAATGGTGCTTAAAGCACCCCCCTATGATGGTTGAAATCCTTCGAGATTCAACAGTAAATGTCACATCGTCAAGATTTTGGGTTTCTTCGGAACTCAATTGCCTTGTCATGTGAAATGCTCGGTAGCAGGATCTAATCCCCCAGGTAAATACAATGGACAGCATTGACAGTAAAATGGGAGTCTGGTTCGAAACAGATTCCACCTAATTAAAGAGAAAAGATGACAAAGTGATTTTAGAAATGGAAGCAGGTTTTTACCCTCATTTTCACTATGCATATGTTTTGAGTTTTATACTCTATTTAAGAAATGTTTTGAGTTTTTATACTCTATTTGAGAAATACGAGTTTTAGCTTGAATACTTTAAATGTTACAAAGCTAACATGTTTTAAGAAATACATGATTTGTTATATGTTTTGAAGTTCATATGTATAAGTTTAGCTTGAATACTTAAATTGTTTCAAAGCTATTTGTTTCAAGAATGCATATATTCTGTGTTCTAAATGTACAAGCAATTGGTAGTGTGTATTTTATAAAAATCTCATGTGCTAAACCACTACCAATTGAAAACCCATGACGAATACTGGAATTACTCACAAGCTTAGATTAGCTTACCCGGATTTATATCCGCCCCCTTTCAGGTGACTGATAGTAGTCTTGATGTGAAGAGATTGATGTTAGAGCTTACCCATTTTATGAAGAGAGTAAGCAGCTATTGCAGGACTGGCAATCTTTTTGGAAAAACTTATAAAGTTTTAAGTTAATCTCTTTTGTATTAGTGAGATGGTACACCATTATGTATTAAGCCCTATGGGGTAACTAAATATGTTGTAATTTTAAAGTTCTTAAGTTTTATTATGCTCTGAATGTTATATCATGTGTACGCTATGTAAAGAGCGGCAGTACCGGACAGATGTGTAAATTTTAAAATGAGAAAAGAAAAGAAAATGTTTTTCATGCTTTCGCAAACCATATGATGCACATCTATTCGATGCCACTGCGCAGGCGAGCCTTGTCCTGAGGCCCTCAGGCCGAAGGGCGGCTGTCACATCCCGCACCCCACCCTACGCGAATGCAAAAGATGTGATGCCAGTTAGCCGCCTTGTTAGTCTCCGACTGACAATGCGACCAACCAAAGGCAAACTTCTGAACCTTACGATGAATTGCATTCCAAATGTAGGGTCAGAACAGCGGAATTTAAAACCTTTTTATCTCGGGAATGCAACTCAACTATATACCACATAAGTATATACCACAGAGCAAGTCTATAACCAAACAGCTAATAGCTCTAACCACAGAGCACATCTATAACAGATATATAACACAAAGCATATCAGATTCCTCCAGAGTACCATTACCATGAGCCACGTCCCTACATATCTATCATATATGAATAAAGTCAACTATATCATCACGCTCACCTGAATAGCCAGGATCAATCCATTAGAACCCAAGTCTCCACATATTATTGCCATCAGATCCTCACTTGGAAATGCCTCTCAGTCCACTAGTGACATGTCCTTGCGCTTTCTAATCCAATGGAGATATATCCTGAAAAATGTTAAATAAATGGAATGAGCTTAAATAAGCTCAATGAGTAACATAGGTTCCTGCCATGGGTTTCAAAACCAGTTCATATACATATATGCATGCTCAAATGTAACTCAGATAGAACAATGCAGCTCAAGTAGAACAGATACAGCTCAAATAGAACGGATATAGCTCAAAGTGCCTGAACCTTCCCCAGGCGATGTGGGATGGCATTACTTCCCATCCACCCCTTCCCCCCACACATGGAGGGCCCGCATCCTGGCGGCACATGGAGGGCCTCATATCGCACACCTCCGGCTGAGGTCGGTATCAGAGCGGAACAGATCAGATAGGATTGAGCGGATGCTGAGCTCTGGGCAGTCCCACAGAGCCAGCTATCCATCTACTGATATACTCAATCCCGTAGTCGGCCCCATATAAGACCCAACATGACAAACAGAATCAAAGCAGATCCAAAGGACAGGTAACAGAATAACAGACTTCAACAGAATCAACAGGATATATCAGAAGGCAGGATAGAACAAAATCATGCCACAAGTAATGCAGTACGACGAGTATGCATGAAAGCATATGCATCAAAATAGTACAGCGTATAAAATAGTTCAGCATAAAAAACAGTACAGTATACAAGTTTAGCTAGTACAGAAAATATACACCAAGTCAGGAGTCCGAGTTACTCACAAACTTATGCTTATCTCCATTCACAGATATCCCCCAGATGCGTTAGGTAACTCCATGCATGTCCTCAATAATCATCATCCTGAATAATTATCATTAATTACAGACAGATCAGAATTTAACCATTCAACACTTATTTATCATCTTAGGTGCCTATCGGATTACTTAAGATAGTTCAATAGCCTAATACCCTCTCATTAGGTTTCATCTGCGGCTTTTACATTCTTTAATTAAGCTTAGGAGCTATCAGGATTATTATTTAAGTCATTTGGACTCTATCGTTATCTATCAAGCACTTATTTGATCTTTATGCAAAACATTACAATTTTGCCATGGCTTGGGCACAAACTAACTTATCTTTACATTTAGACCTTAAATTTAATATGATTTCTATATCCCTGATCTTATTAAATTATTTGCTAGCTGCTTCTAAATCTTAGATTTTAATATCGATTCTCTTTGGAACAGGCTAACACCAAGGTTACGGTTGCCATCTACTCTTTGTTTTTCTTGTGTATAGGCTCAGTTCAAATCCGAAAAAATAAGATTCATACCTGTTAGTTCTGCTGTCCGTCTCCAGCTTTGCCAACTATAGCAGTGACCCATTGAACAGATTTCTCCACAGCCATACTCCAGTTCTAACACCCTTTTTATTTCCCATGACAATTTGCTACTTAGAGGAGTATCAAGAATTGCCTTATGCAGGATTCAACATGGCAGTTGCAGCCAATACCAACAGGTTCACCAGCAGCGAAGAAACTCTGGGTTTAGTTCCAGCCTTGACCCCATACTCAAATTGGATAATCGAATTACTACATACATTCCTCACTGTGCCATCATGACAGATAACAACATCCCGAAGGATGGCCATTAAGTTTTTTGAATAAAGTTCCAGGCTCAGTCAACCTTCTAGATGAACGGACAATAACTTCTCTGCTTGAAATTGAGTGAGCCATCTCCATCTTAACAAGAGACCCAATCCTAAATTGACTGAAGCTATCCATTCCGTGCAGTGAATTGTTTCTAATAAGCACATCGTCTGCCTCAATCGTTGCCTCCGCCAATTTTGTGGTACCCAATCAATCCCAACCAGTTTCTAACAATCAAATCCTCAAAAGTTTCACTGCAAATCCTCCCCTACAATGCTTCACACACATACAGATATATGCCTATCAAAACCCTTCTCTGTCAGCTATTTAACCCTTTGCATAGCTCTTCCAGTTGAGAGAACAGAGTATTCGAGTTGTGGGCTATGCATCGTAATCAAGCCGAGAGGAAAACCATCGCGAGTTGGGATTTCACCAAACTGCAACTTCACTGTCTTTCTTCCCTTGCTGCTGCTTTCTCCCCCAATTCAAACCTCAACAAAGCAAGTTATATAACTAAAAATACCATCTTCAGACCAAACATAGTGTGAGGATTTCTAACCTCACCTCCAAACACGGACACAACCAGATCAGCGATCCAACCTGCTCAGTTTCTATCCATTCAGGTCAGTCCCCAATTCTGCAGCAGGTGCTGCAACAGCAACTCCAATTGCTGCCTCAATGTGCCCCGCTTCACTCCATTTTGTCAATGAGCCCCACACAAGGAAACCCAGTGCCCAAACTCTAAAATCGTAGCCTAGATCCTTTACTATCTCTGTTCCTGATTAGCCGCAGTAACACATCCAGAACAGAGGTTTCCTTCCAAATTTACAACATAAAAACCAGGTGCAGAATAGTAAGAGAGAATTTCCATACTCAGAACCGGTTTCCTCTTCATCGCACCTGACCCAAATGGTAGGAAATTGCCTCCAATTTCCATCACCCAACCTCAATTGGACCACTGTACAACTTTCAATCCAGCCGATACCGTCGCTGCAATTTCCTTCCTCCCAAATCCAATCAAACTGACACTATCGCGCTCCTCCAATTTTAGCACCACTACCAATATCACAATTTAAACAATTCATCAAAACACCCTATGAGATCATGCCTTAATTCGAGTTGCTGTAACCAAATCTTCACGGCATAATCCTCTTTCACCAACACGCTACACAGACACAAACACAAACAAATATATATATATATATATATATACATACATACATTCCTCTCCATGGATTTCCCCCCTGTCGCAACGTCTCCCATTTCTGCACCGTTATTGCCGCGACCCTATTCTCTCCCCCTTTTTTTTCACGTTTTCCAGTAGCTTCTCCAAGCTGCACCGACTCTTTCCGTCTTTCCCTCCATTTTCTCTCTTTCTACTTCCTGATTCATTCAACACCCACACCGATGGAAGCTTCTAGGTTGCCATACATATATATATATATATATATATATATATTTATACATATATGCCTCATGAGAATTCTAGCAGCTTCTACGCTGCTTTTCTTTTTCCCTGTTCAGCTTCTTCAAGAAGCTTCTATATAACACCTATTCATATATATTTATATATTTATATATATATATATATATACATATATTATATGATATTGACCCCTCCTTCTAACAACTCCTTTGAAGCTTCTACTTCATACATATATATATATAGATTTATATATTGCATAAAGTCGGGCTCGGTATCACTATTATTTATTTTACTAATTTTGGATCTCCATTACTAATTTATTTTACACTTATATTATCTGGATAATTAATTTTCTCGTATCAATCCCAATTATTAATTCCGGCACTCGGGTGACCGGGTTAATTATTTTCCGAGCCTATATCATTTTTAGTGGTCTGGACTGATTTTATATTTTATAATAATTAATCCGCTCATAGCTTCCGGTATGTTAAGCTATTTCAAATTATTTATGTCACGTAATTTATTTTTATCAAGTCGTTGTACATTCTAACCCGTGTCGGATTTTTGGGGTATTACAGTGGCGGTCGTGACTCGAGATCTGCATAGGGTGGATTTTGGGTTGTGACATACATTACGATAAAAGTTGACCAACTATGGGTCCTAATATTGCCAAAAATTGCTAAGTTAAGTGTGGAGCTCCTTAGTATGGGCAAGGCTCCTAGTTATCTTCATCACCTGAAAGAGGCATGGGTAACAAATCCATGTGAGCTTTATGAAAAACTTGTAAGTAATTCCAGTACCTTGTCATGGGTTTTCAATTGGTAGTAGGTTAGTTAAAAGAGAGTTCATAAAAATATTCACTACCAATTGCTTGTACACTTTAGATACAGAATACAAGAATCTCAAAAACAGATAGCATGAAACCGTCAAGGCATTCAGGCTAAGCACTTATTTCTTCAATTACAGGATATAGAATTCTTCAAAAACATGTAACACAAAGCATTTAAAGCATTTGAGTAAAAAAATTATTTCACATATACCAAGTACAAGAATCTTCAAAAACATGTAATACGAAGCATTTAAAGCATTCAAATAAGGCATTTGATATGCAGCAGAAAACTTGTAACACGTACTGGGATGGCCATTAAGTGGCCAAAAGAGTTTAAATCATTTATCTGTTAACATGATGAATAAAATTATTTTCTCGTAAACAGGAAGGTATGACCCCTTATCATTTTAAAAACTGGGTCATTTCTTTTAAAAACCCTTCTCATGTAACCTTCTACCATTACTTATGAAAACATGAATCTTTTGTTATCAACACATATAAACCACGTTTAAAAAAATAGGGGATAAATCTTCTGCCATTTTCTAACGTAATATCTTTTTTACTTTTTAACAAAAGAATCCATTTTGAACCGGACTCTAGTTTTACTTCTCGTTGAGATATCTCATGCTTGGGGGATAAACCTTCTATCGAACATTTTTCTCGTATGTAAGTCCCAAAGGGCCTCACGAGCTCGTGGTGTTTATGCACAATTATCTTGCATTACCAATTCACAAATAGGAGGCATTTAAAAATATTTGCTTACAAATAGATGCTATTTAAAAGCATTTGAACATAACGTCCTA
Organism: Nyssa sinensis; assembly: GCA_008638375.1. NCBI lineage: Eukaryota > Viridiplantae > Streptophyta > Magnoliopsida > Cornales > Nyssaceae > Nyssa > Nyssa sinensis. The sequence continues at coordinate 27,255,668 of CM018044.1, read as the reverse complement.
CTAGTTTCTTTTCAAAAGCATTTAAAACTTAACTTTTCAAATAGATGCTTTTCAAGAGCATTAAAACATAACTTCTTCAAATAAATACTTTTCAAGAGCATTAAAACGTAACTTCTTCAAATTGATGCTTTTTGAGAGCATTTAAAATTTATGAATATTTTAACAGAGTCTTTAGAATACTTGGAATATACAAATTCAGAACATTTAAAACTTGCTTCAGCGTATTTAATCACGATGTTTAGGAATCTTTCAAACATAGCTAGAATGGAAAAACATTTACTTTTAGAGAGGAATTTAATAAAATTTGAATTTAACATAGACATGCTGGAATACAAACTTATAGAAAGTTAACAATATAAACAAGCTAACTTGCATGTCAAGATAAAATTTAAAAATGAAAGCAGTAATACATTTAAATCATGAGTCATATAATACAGGAACTTTGAACTTAAAATACTTCAGGAATTTTAAACCTAAAACACTTCAGAATTCATGGAGTTAAAATATCCACTTCAAAGTACAGGATTACTCACCTTTGTCCTTGGGGTTGGCGCTACTGGTGTGCCTTTCCCTTTCCCTTTTAGTTCTTAAGAATAATTTAAGAAGAATTTAATTAATTCCATATTTAACTGAAATTACTACCTATTTGGTGTTCTTAATTTATTTTTAGACCGGGTGAATCCTAATTTCCTAGGATAGGTCTTATTTCCATTAAATCGGACTATTAGGCATAATTTAATAAAGTTGTATTTTCATGTGTCTTGTTTTTTAAGTACCAAATTTGATAATATGGACCTCACCGTTAGGTCCGGAGCGTCGAAGAAAGTCAATTCAAACCCTCTTGGACTTTCATTTAGCTTCGGGCATCATTAAGAATAAAATAATAATTTTTTATTTTACGTGTCTTACTTTTTTTAGGATCCCTTCTCGTAAAACGAACATTGCCATTGGGTCCAGAACACCGGGAAAAGTTAAAATACACTAGTGTGCTGTCACAGTCAACTAAAAAAAATAAAACCTAAACTCCTAAAAATATATGTAGTAGTGCGAGTAAGGATCGTTCCCACTGAGAGTATCTAGATTAGTTTTATGCTACGTGAATAAGGATGGGAGGGTTTGAGTATAATGAAAACAATTTAAAGAAAAACAATTAAGGAACAATTCAAATTAAAGTATCGATATCAATCAAAAGAACAAACCTTGGTCTAAGTCAACATCCACCATCGGAATTTTACAACTGATCATTGGTGCAAGTATATATCAATTCACACTTTGAATATTCACCGCTGGAACTATTTTCCTATCTCTCCTTAGTCGCAGTTAATTAGAAAATAAACGATTTAATTACCCCTAACTACTAAACAACCCAAGACAAGCGCTAAAGGTTTAATCTAGTAGCAACCTTAAAAATTAGAGAGATCGATGAAGCTAAACAACACAAGCACAAACAGTTGCATTTAATTTAGTCAAGCGTTCTTCCTAAGATCTATTAATTTCTGACACAACAAATCATTAAATCTTAGTTTCTTTACAAATTAGAGGGATCAAACAATTACGGATTTGATACCTAACCTAGCAGTAGATTGCAACGAATAATGAACTAGTATACCTCATAGTAATTAAATGAGACAATCATAAAAATAAGCACAAAAGAACATCCGATACTCAAAGCATAAATTGGACAATAAAAAAAAATTAGATCTCACAGTTTTATTGATTTTGAGGCTTCCGTTTCCTTCGATCAATTATAAAAGTTTAGTCACGCAGGGTCACTGAAAACTTGAAGGAGAAATTATAGAAGAGGGGAGAGAGAGGCGTCCAAATCTGATGATCTCTCCTTTTTACATTAAAAATCAGTCTTGGAAGCCTACTAGAATTCCTAAAGATATTCTAAATACTATCCTCAAATAAAAATATCCAAATCTAACTATAAAAAAGGAA